>WSTH01000344.1:0-27550 GCA_019616345.1 Ceratobasidium sp. 395
AATAATCCCCACATACAGAGTAGTATATACGCTTGTGGTCCTATTTTTCGCATGATGCCATGTCCTTTATTAAGAAGTGCCGAAATATAAATACAATCGTGCAAGACTAGCAGTAGACCATGGAAAGAGAAATATACAGAAATAGGATACAAATACATTCATAACAATTTTTCCGTCTCAGGTATACATACGAGAGCATCAAATCCCAAGGTCAAACCATGAAACGCTGTCAGATTGCACCTCGGGAACCCGCTCGGAAATCCATTCATTAAGCTCAGTGTTATAAGAATATGTACCATCCTCATCAACAAAGTATGCTCTATCCCCGAGAATCAGCTTCGTTAGCTCATGCTTCTCGACGATGCGCTTTAGTTGATCTTGAGATCGTGGGATAATAGAAGCCTCAGAAATTCGTAACGTCTGGAGCTTTGGGCATCTCGCACGGTGTTCTTGCTCTTCGGTGGGTACTACGAGTGCTTCCAGGATGTCGTCCGTTTGTTCGTTATTGAAATCCAGACTCAAAAGCCGGAGTTCAGGTAAATAGTCGAGGTATTGAGCTAGCCGCGTCTCGTCGCCAGCTTTGAAGTAACCGGTGTGCAAACGGGTGATGCGTGAGCGACCGAAGAACGCCCGAAGTGCAGAATCGTGATCTCTGTCGTCGGGGTTACCCATATCAACCCATGCCTCGAGCTCACGAGCTCCGGGTACAATGTTTCGTAAAAGATGTTTGGCGACCTCTAGATGAGCTGGACGAGTAGAGCTGTAGGAGTATGACTCGAAGTACTCCAGATCGGGCAAATTGATTTCTTGGAACCTATTGTGTTGACTCGGAGTCATGCAAACGCTTCGTAGAACTAGAGTACGCAGATTGGGGGTTCTTGAAAGCAGGTCCATTAGCTCATCGAGACTAGGAGTGATTATGTCGGATGTGTGAGTCAACTTGAGAGTCGTCAGAGTATTCGGGACAAAGCGGGACCAGCTGAAATGGTCGGAAAGCCCGCCGTCCTGGCAAATTTGCCCAACGGTGATCGACTTGAGCCTATCCGATAGACCGCACGTATTGTAGTGGCTAAATACGTCCTGGAAGTAACTCTCGTCCGAGTACGGTAAAAATGTGAAGGATCCCGCACGGGTTAGGATGTTCTTCATCTCTGGTGCAAGTTCTTGGTCCTCGAAAAAACGGTAGCTTTTGAAATGAAGATCAACCGGCACATCGCGCGCACGTTGAGACCACAGGACGGAGCGGTTCATTGTGGATGAATTGTTCCCTTCGAACAGATCAATATGCCCCCACCACCAAGACATGTTCAGCACCTGGCGCCGCCACGAGACACACACCGAAGGAATTACAACCGATAAGTCGAGATGATGCCTCCTGCCGTCCGTATCGGCGCAGTCCATCCTAGTATTCGCGTGATCAAAAACTCGAGATAGTATTTCGGCGGGAAGCTTGTTAATAGGCATGAGATCTCTTGACATATTTCTCGTTCGACGAAGAGCAGCCACGGATTGATGCAGTTGTGCTTCCATCGTAGCAAACGAGTTCAGGTGATCGACCGTTTGGACTAGTTTCTGGTCAAGAGAGCCACGGTAGGTATAGTCGTTCTCGAGTTTAGTGGCAGCATGGTACAATGTCATGCACGCATCGTGAAATGTAGCCACCGCCAGGATAAGCTGGGCCTGAGCAGCCTCCAGTCGGGCGAAAGCATCCGTGATCTGGGCCGGAAGTATAGAGCACGACATCTTGAGTGAGGGCAAGAAAGGGCCGGGATCAATGATCTCTGAGAGGGTGGTCGGGTCAAGGCGTATAAAAAGGCCAAAAGTTTTACGAAGCAGGTACGGGGTATCAGGCCGAGAGGCTGTTTCGTGCAGATGATCCTACCATTTACAGGATGTATGACTCGGCTCGTATGTGGCGGAGCAGTGTAGCGCGCGACGAAAGGCTGTACGCGTTACTTATAGGCGTGGTCACTCAGTGCACTGCATCAGACTTCCGTGACACTAGGTCACATGGCGGAAACAAACATCAGCCGTTCCGCGCGTAATAAATGTATTCCCAAGAAAATGTCTCAGCACGTGATGGATGCCTGTAAAGTTTGTCATGTGCCAACAACGTGGAGAGTGTCTGGCATCCTATTATTTGATCTCGACCATTGCTAGCAACTTAACGTCCGAGGGCCACATTCTTGCGACGACCTATCTCTATCATTGACTGCCTCTGCGAAACCTAAACATCGTGATCTTGTGTACCACGTGATATCATGGAAACCCAAGAAAGGGGAGACTTATCAGGAGACTCATTGGTGCGACCAGATTCGATCGGAAGCAGACTCGTGAAATTCACTCTTTCATTAATGCAGACATTACCACAAGTCATCTCGATACTTGTAGCTCACGGTTGTCCGGACATCACCTCAATGTTAGATGAGAGCGGGTTCAGTGAGCACCCTATCGAAGGGGGTGGGTTTGGAGATATATATTTGGGGCGAATGAAAGATAGCCAGATACCAGTTGCGGTCAAGTGTCCGAGAGATTTCATCTGGCAGAATTCGCGCAGGGAATCCCTAAAAGTAACCTGTTGTCAATTGAAGTGAAGAATTCAGTATCTCACCGCTGATTTAGCTGATGGCCCGCGAGATACACACTTGGTCGAAGTGCAATCATGAAAACGTGCTGACCCTATTAGGCCTTTCTCAACACCGAGGTCGGCTAGCCATAATCTCACCCTGGATGGAAAACGGGAGACTGCCAGACTATATAAACAAACAGCCGGATCTAGATCGCCTTGGCCTAGTGAGTCTCAGTTTATCTCAGGGTATCAGACAATTCGAGCTGAACTCGTAGTGATAGTGCTTTCAAGTAATTCAAGGGCTTTCGTACCTTCATAACAATGATATGGTAAGTAGCCAAGTAGCAATATATTTTCAATGCGCTCGGCTGAGATGAGGACCACAGATCCACGGGGACCTAAAAGGGGTAAGACACGCTTGTCAGAAACCGTAAAATGCTATTGATTCTCTGCGCGCTAGGCGAATGTCCTAGTTTCTAACACGGGCGTCTTGAAGCTTGCTGACTTTGGCAGTGCAACGCTGAAGGAGCAGTCCTTATATTTTTCGAGAAGCACTGATTTGGGTTGCACCATTCGTTGGGCTGTGAGTATGTACATTCAGAACACTAACGGGCTATAACATTGGATTGCTTCTAGGCGCCGGAAGTAGTGAAGGGCTCACAGTGTGATGCACCGGCTGACATATATTCACTTGGGATGGTAAGTTCAACCTTTTTAAGTCCAACTGCAATCAGCTCTTAGTAACTGTTGGGCCGTTTAGACGATATATGTTTGTGCACACAATGATATCTGCTCCATACACTTGATCAGTACTATTCTAGGAGATTTTGACTGGCGGCCTACCTTATGGCGACAGAAATGAGTTCGCTGTCATGACCGCTGTCATGAGCGGACTATTTCCCGACCGGGACAATGAATCTATGCGAACTAGCTACAACAAAGCGCATCTATGGGATCTATTAACGAGCTGCTGGAGTCACAATCCCATCTCTCGGCCAAACATCACAGATGTAGAAAAGCAAGTATGTTACGTTCCCCTATTCCGGTCATGATCATAGCTGAACTAGGTGTAGGTTAAACTAATAATGACCGGGCAACCTCCTATACATAAAGGGAGAATGTTTTTTGTAAGTAGTTGGGTACCAGTCTTTACTTGATGAAGATACATTCCTTGACTGAGCTAAATTGATATCTAACACATAGCGGGCATGGCTCCTCCAACTATCACGGCTCCTCCAGCTATCATGGCTCCTCCAGCTATCATGGCTCCTCCAGCTATCATGGCTCCTCCAGCTATCACAGCTTCAAAGCTTGTCCGCTGCGGCTACCCACCCACCAGGGCCGGCAGCTTCTCTATTAACACCACAAAGTCCGAATTTGGCGAGCACCGATCCAAACAAGCCTGGTCTGCCGCTTGCGCCACAACAGGCTGAGCACTCCGACGTTACTGTTATCAACCCGGACCACACACTGGTGCTTGGACCAAGTACGAGGCCAAACGGCTTCCCCGCGGCATCAACTCCGAGCATCGCGATCCATGCACAAGGTACCTCAAATGAAACTCAGGAACCTGCAAACTTGGGCAATACCGTAGCAGAGGCCTCTAGGCTGAATTTCCCTATCTCCAGAATGCTTAAAATGGCCTCCGGGCTCCTTGCATCCAATAAACTTGAAGCATTGTCCCATTTCTCTCAATCGTCCCTGCTATTGACGTTTTACCGTGAAATCATCAAGCACTGGCAGAGCTTGCAAGGCGGGAAGAACACTCATTATTATGTTGCTACCCAGAGGTGAATCGATTTTCACTCTTTAGACCGAAGCACGACTGAAGCATTCACTAACGCAAATTTAGTGCCTGCGATAAGATCCTGGATGCGTTAGAAGCCATCGCCGACTCAAAGCCGATCGCAAGTGAGGTGTTCAGCTTATCAAACCTAGACAAATTTGACCTTGAAAAATATAAAACACATACATGCACCGAGTGGTTTGCGACAACTACCGCTTTGCTCAAGAAACTTTCCGACGAGCTAGGAGTAAGCTGTAGCGAATAGTTTTTTGTGGAAACATGAGGATGAGAACTAACCGTGGGCGGGCCAGATCGTGACAGGCGATGCGGAGAAGACCTACGAAAAGCGCCTTGCGAAGGCTACGAGCCAAGACATAGCTCGGATGGTTGCCGCGCGAGATAGGATCCTCAAAGCTAAAGAGGTGACTTAGAAGAGCTTCGGGACTTCGCATACATTGACCATCCGTGGCGTTCAGAGTATTCTCACAGCCAACGATGCTGAGCTCGTCAATGTAACCGTGAAAGTACGCCTCGCTAAGGAGACAGGAAACGACCTGGGCGAGCTCAAAGGTCTGTCTCTTCCATATACTAGTACTCTAAGCTTTTTTTTATTGATATTTCGAGCAGCGAAAGTACAGCGTTCGACTCTTCTCTCCGCCTTGTGGTGGGGGGCATCTCGTAAATCGAACTTGAAGAGTCAAATCAGAGGCAAGGTTGTCAGGTTCGAAGTGAGAGTTGACGGATCAAACTCTGAATGGAAGTCCGTTCCGAGCGATATGAATATTGGATCGCTGGTGAAAGACAACCAGAAGACCTTGGAACTTCGTATGGTCGTCATTGATGAGGCTCCTTCCAACGGCGATTTCAATTAAGTACCGGTTGAATAACGAGTGGTCGTATAAAGAAATATACTTGTTGAAGCTTGAACAATGCTAGTCGATGAGTAGCGGCGGATTGATTGTCAAACGACCACAATGCTTATGATATGATAATCTTCTACCAGACTTTGTCTCCTGTGTCCATATATGACCGCACGTACGGCACTCATCTCAATTTTCACATCTCTACTTTGGCGATACTATGTACCAGTATTATTTTACTCTTTTAACCTAGCCCTCATTATTTCCTGCGTGTGCTTCAGTTTCTGGTCAGGCCTGTAGAACTCTGTGTTCATTTGGAGCTCAGTCCCGCTCAGCTAAACGAGTCCCTAGTGAAGCCTCAGGAGAGCGTTCGGCACTGTCTATTTCAGAGTGCGGGTCAATTTCAGAACCTCATCTAGCGTACCAAATAGGGCTTTTCGACCTCGAGCAGTCTAGAACATCTATGGATTCTACAATATCTGCGCGATCTGCGTGCTCAGCTTTGACCGGGGCTGTTGACCATCAGTGATGTACAGATTATTCGCACATCTATGGATACGACTTAGGCTCGAGCTCAGCTTGTGTACGCTCTTTTCTCACTTGCCTCAGTTTCCATTTATTACTCCTATCCCTTCTTTTCGCGCAGTATCGCACTATAGAGCCTGGCCTTGAAACAACAATAAATACGCTTCTTCCGCAAAAAAAACTCTTTCCCACCACATAGGGGGAAGGTGTTTCCGAGTTCAGAAAATATTTGAGAGTAACTTACTTATGACACATCACCTTTGAGCATAAGCCTAACGTACGGTTCTTCCGGCCGACGTTCGATCTAACAAAGTATATCGGGCCTCGGGCATTCTTTTCCGTCAAGGTACGTGATCGAGAACGTGGTGGCGCGATGCCAGCGCTCGATCCTCCTGCGATTTGATTAGTCGATCCTCCATCAAAGATCCCCGAGGTCAGCGAGAATAGATGAATCGAACATCTTATGGCGCTTCGATGACTTTTTGGACGGATTATTAGGCCGCCGGGATGAGATACGTCAAATACCCAATTTTCACACGTGTTCTTAGACACATGATTTGGCTCCGTGTGTCCACTGCGTGTCCGTACTTTAACCGTCGATCATTTGCTGTGCATGCTGTGAGGGCTTATCGTCGTGCTACTACGCCGCCACGTTCAGATATCTCATCTGCCCTTTAAGACTATAACTGAGATGCAGGCTGAATTCGCATGCAAGCAGTTCTTTGTTCCACGCAATCTTCCCGCAACGGTTAAATAATCTGCTCGACTTCCGTTCTGGGGAACCCAACGACGCGACACTTACTCTCTCAACTCCCAGGCTGCGCTTTGATTCGCACTCCTTCAAGCTACCAGTGCATGCGGCGCGCGTACCAACACCGCTTCACATTTAATTTCTCTATAAGTTTAAGGTTATGACAAAAGCAAGTCGACGTCATTACCACGTGCCTGGAAAATCCTGACGTGACAACCGCCGGCTCCATGATTTTCCTTTCAAGCTGCTCACTCCATGCCAGACTGCTGCTCCAACTCGCGTGGGTCTGAATAGCAAAGCAACAGTTCCGATTAAATCCGGTCTGGCCACCTCGATAGTCCTTAACGACAGCCGAGCGGTCAGCATGATATTTTCGCGGTGGGAATACGGAGGTTCGATCAGGGGCTGGAGG
Source organism: Ceratobasidium sp. 395 (assembly GCA_019616345.1). Taxonomy (NCBI): domain Eukaryota; kingdom Fungi; phylum Basidiomycota; class Agaricomycetes; order Cantharellales; family Ceratobasidiaceae; genus Ceratobasidium; species Ceratobasidium sp. 395. The sequence continues at coordinate 6,904 of WSTH01000344.1, forward strand.
AATTTCATAACGAGCCGACGCCGAGACCCACGACCCAAAAATTCATTACATTGGCCGTATGTATGCCTGTAAGGAAATGTGGATGTCGACGACGGTCTTAACCCACACGATATGTTAAGTATGTAGACCTGGCAGTGGCCTGATCCAACCTGGTCAGCCCACAAAGACAGGAGAATTTCTACCGGCGATATAAATCCACCGCCAAGCCGGAACAATCGATGCTCCCGATCCCTTGGCCGCAGCATTGTGGCAGCATTACATAGCTATATATAGAAGCCGGCAACGGATATTTTAGGGCTTCTGCCAAGGCCTGACGAAATCTCTTCAGTTTCCTCCCTCCCTCTTCCTCCTTGGTGTTCCTCCCCTCACCATGGCCCGCCTCTCGTTTGTGCGCTGTGTGTATGCACTCAGCGCCTTTTCTTCCTATGCCAACGCGGTCACAGTCTATACTGCCGGTGCTTCCAAAGGTGCTGGAGCCACCGACACGACTACCGCGGCGGCTGCAGGCTACACAGGTAGCGCAGCCTACGACCCGACGGTCCTCCAACCCCCCGCCCCTCCCGACCAATTCAACAGGGACTTTACGATAAACGTGAGTATGAGCGCTGGTGGCCATGCACAACAAACGCGGCGCTAATTCTTGGTGCGCATTAGCTCCCTCAAGGAGGAATCGGAGGACTGTCCGTCCCCCAGGTGGGACAATACCTTGGGTTCTCGATCGAGTTGTCTCTTGCGACTCGTGTGCTCGGCACCAATTCGTCTATCCTCTTTGTCCCGTTCTTGAACTATATCTCGAATGTCGCGGCGCGAGCAGGCAAGGTCCGAATTCGTGTTGGCGGAAACAGTGAGTTGTCGCTATTGATTAACCGGTGAGGCCCGGCTAATTCATTTCCGTACAGCCCAAGAACTTTCTATCATGAAAGATGTACTCAACAATGGCAAAATTCTCGAAAAGACCGGCATTTCTGCTACTACCACCGGCACACCGCACACCGAGTTCACCCCTGAACTCATCAAGATGATCGGTGAGGTCGCCAAACTAGTTCCATCCGAAGTCTTGCTCGTACGTTTCGACCGCCCAAGAATTGATGCGTTGCGCTTACATAGATCGATAGGGGCTCAACTTTATGAATATCACCGACGCATCAAACCAAGCAAACATTGCAGCACTATCCGAACAAGTCCTAGGCGACAACCTGCACGGAATCGCGCTGGGCAACGAACCCGACTTGTACGAACTCCCAGGCCACGACAAGCGTCCGAACCCCTATTCGTTTGATACCTACATGAACGAGTGGGGCAACGTCGCCAACGCTCTCGCCCAAAATCCAGGCTACACGAACAAGCAAGTGTTGATGGGCCCGAGCACATGTTGTCAGAGCAGTAACCCGGATTGGTCAAACGTCAACCTCGCGAATGCAGGATATCTCCAGCGTTTTGCCAATGAGCTAAAAATAGTTACGGTTCAGCGGTATCCGACCAGTGCGTGTTTTGTTGCAAATTGAGCTAATGATCGCCCTGACGTCGATCATATTTTATTTTAGGCAACTGTGTTGGCGGGACCGTTCGAGACCCACAAGAGACCTTCCCCCAGTTTTTGTCGCATGATTTGCTCTCGCAACAGGCCAACGAGTATGCAGAGTTTTCGGGCATGGTCCAGGCGGCTGGAAAGCCTTTGTACATGCTCGAGACCAACACAGCCGCGTGCGGTGGTTTCCCCGGTATTTCGGACTCTTACGGTGCCGGACTGTGGGCCGTCGATTGGGCGCTCAAGCTCGCCACGTACAACTTTACGACCACGCTCCTGCACGTTGGTGGTCAAGGCGACTACTACAACCCGTTCACGCCTCCGCCCACTAATCAATCCACATTCCGTCAATGGTCGACCGGCTCGGTCTATTATTCCATTTTGATCGCCGCTGAACTGTTTGGCAAGAGCGGCCAAGCCCAAATCGCCGATCTGAACGCGAACAACGGAGAGAACCTGACGCCCGGATACGTCGTGTACGAGCAAGGGGTGCCGACTCGTGTACTGTTGATCAACTATGTGACGGACGCGAGCGGAGGCCATGATGCGACTGCGCGGATTGCTGTTGCTGGAAACGCTCCGGCGCAGGTCAAGGTCAAGTACTTTGCGGCGCCGAGTGTTGCGTTCAAGGGGAATATGACGTGAGTGTTTATGTTTTGTTGAGCTGTATGCGTTGTAGTTTATTAATCGATCGTGCGTAGATGGGCTGGTCAAACGATGGGCAACAACTTTGAAGCCGACGGTCGACTCAAGGGCAACGAAACAGTCGAAACAATCACGTGCGAAAACGGTTCTTGCGCGATCCCGTTGAAAGCGCCCTCGCTCGCACTCGTCTTCCTCACAGATTCATCCTTCTCGTCCTCTGAACCGACCGAGGTTCAAACCTTCTCCACTAGCTACGCCACACGGATCCACAACACCGCTACAGTCGACCAAGCGGTTCTGGCTACGAGCAACGGCCGAGGCGGCGGAAAGTGGGGTGGCGGAATCTTGGGTAGTACGAGTGTGGGGAGTACGAGTGGTGGAGTGATGCGCGTGCTCGTTCCTGGACTGGGTATGTTGACTGCTGTGGTCGCTGGCGCTGCGATGATTCTCGGACGGTGATGGTGATTTATTTGAACGTTTCGGACAATGAAACACGAACGAACATAGTTCTGAACATTTTCTTTTGATTTTTTTTTTTGATAGATACAAGTATCGTTGCGCTCGTTTTGTTTGATGATATCACGCTGTTCTTTTTTGTTGTTGTTGTGTTTTGTGGTGTTTGAACTTTATTGTCGTTTTCTACTTTGATAATTGTAGTTCCTAGAGGTCGTGCCTTGTACCAAGTCATACAAAAAATGACGCATACAAGTGCTTGACACTTGAGAGGCTACTTCTATATTCTATCCAAAATCGATAAATTTACACTCCAGGGATGTGTTTATTTATCCGTCGATTGTTTGTTCAAGGATTTGGAGTGGTAGTTTTAAGACCTTTATCGTTGATTTTGAATCTATCGCGTTCATTCGGTTTATGCTAGTGGTTTAGTGAGAGTGCAATAGCTGAGCCAGGCATATATAATTTACAACTTGCCAAGGAGGTCGGTCACGTGACATATGTGGCAAACGATCTTCGACTTGCAGAGTCGCGCCTGACATTGCTTCTTGACCTATGCGTACTATACTGTAATTTAATATCATCCACATCTGGTTTCTTGGTTTGCCGCGCTTGACTTTGGCTTGGGTGTCAACCACCCGATCAAGGCTGAGCACTATATGATTTCAGGCGAGGGTCACCCTCCATCTAAATGACATGTAGGTTTACTCGTAGTAGTTGAGCTACTGTGTTACCTTAGTATCAGTTCGGATAGTTAGGCATTAGACTTGCTACATGAGCGGGGCTTCAGGTTTCACCGCTTTTGCATGGTTTTGCCACCAACAAACACCGCCCAACCAACAAAGGAGTAAGTGACCAAACATGCGCCGCCTGTACTTTAAGAGCGCCGTTCCAATGCGGTAAAGTACACTGCTTGCTAGAAGCTAGTGCTAGGTGATATAGCGGCAGCATATATGCGAGGGGGATAGGCTTCCGGCTGGCGAAATTTCAGGCGTGCAAGATCCCCCGAGTATTCGATAGCCCGTTCTTGGAGCATAGCACTGCCCGGGGGCGGAGAGTGTTTGGTTTGAGGCTTCCTTGTGGCTAGAGTAACGAGGATATAAATGCGGAGGCCTGTTGACCATGCTCTAACAACTGGCTCTCGCCGTGTACTCCAGTCGGATTGCTGCATCGAATACTTGTCGCATTTTCTCTAATTTTCACTTGATCTACGTGATGTGCTATGTAGGACGGTAGGCTGCATTCCTGCCTCAGCGATGCTTCTCTGATGTTATTAGCGTTGGTAATCATAGCATGCGACGTTTCATTCATTGGGATACTTGCTGTTTGGTCAACCACCGCGTCACAGGCGAACCCGGACCACATGACGTAGGTTTCATGCTTAGGGATCTTTTCGTTGACTCTTATACACCACCCCGTAGCTGGTTGAGTCGTTGAGTGATATTGTCCAGCTATATGGTACTTGACCTTCAATCTTCTGGGTTACACACCACTTACTCTCTTCTAAAGACTGTGGGAAGGCGAATTGCTCGTATAGTAGCAGCCATTATCGCGCCTATCATATCTGTAGGGAGACTTGTATTCAAGACGTTAAGTCCATATCCCTTACTGTAGTGATCGAAAAGCATTGAACACTTAATAGGCAAGCGAATATACAGCAGGATGGCAATGGGAAACTCTCAACTCGGCGTGTAACAGATGTCGGCTGGGAAGCGAATACTAGGACTACATTAAATTAAGTTGTCTGGATTTACCTCACTCTTAGTTACGTCTCGCCATATTTGATATCATTGAGACATTCTGCTATGATAAAACTACATATATGCGTAGCTAAACCCGCTTGATCGGGTCATCGGAAACGCTGGTAAGTTGTTGAAGAGGGTCCTGATGGCATCGGAAGCCTCAAACGTAACAACGGACCACCTTTTGGGGCTGTTAGGTATATTGGCGCGTATCTGACAGTCGAACGGATATAAGTGATGCGGGCCCCTGTGTTATTAGTGAGATCCTGTGAGCACGAGCGAGCACTGTGCATAATTGAGCACCCCTTGTTTGCCCCGAGGCGTCTTTATGTAACCGAAACCGCTAGGCTTCGGAGCGTGTGGGGTACCATTCTATCAGTTACTGGCGATGCATATAAGCTCCGGGCATGTGCTCTACATATCAACACCCTTCCCTTCACCGCCCGAGATCCAGATTCACCTGCAGAGATCTAGAGCCTCGTGATTAGTAGACGAATTACTGGATAAACGTGCACCCAACCGAACGTCTCAGGTCGTGTTACTATTGTGGATTTTGTGCCTAGTAGTCGAGCAGATGTCTGAGTATTCCTTGAGCCTGGGTGGTTTCCGAGTATTGTGTGTATGCGTTGCGTTCAGGTGGAATCAAATAATACTCAAGTGGATGCATACGGACCTCTTAGCTCAAAGGAATGGTTGGAATATAGGCAAAGGTAAACATAAGCTGCTAACTATTGAATAATCACCATGCATGGCTATTGCACTCGTGTGCGCCCATCAAGGTACCACCGGCTGGAAGAAGTACAGAGTAAGAGATCGAGCTAAGAGAACCAAGGAACAAGATGACACTTGCATGAGAATCGAAGCACTATATACATCACCCACGACCGGATTGAGTTTCCGCCGGGGGTTTTGACTAGTGTCAATGCTGGAATCAAACCACATGATGTCCATCTATCGGTGTAATAATCTTCCACAACGATTCACATGAATCTGAGCCATATAGCTCACGGCAACATTTCTGCCAGGCGGAGGACTTGGTCACCGAAAAAATGCGGGAGCCAAGCGATATAAAACGCCCGTCCCAAAGTCTACTCTCACCATCTTGTACCTCTGTACTCGGTCTCCATATTTCAACCTGCCACTCGAATCGATATGAAAAGCTTTTTTGTCTTGGCGACTGCTCTGTTTGCAGTTTCTGCCTATGCCTCACCTACACTCGAAGTTAGGCAACAATGCATAGCCAAGGGCGGGGTCAGTGTCGAGTCCCTATGAGTGGCATGTGATATTGACAATCCAAACAGAGTTGCCTGCGTATACCCATTGTTGGAAAGCCAAAGTGCTGCAATTTTCTAGTTTGTGACTGGGACAATCAGTACTGCAAGGTAAACAATTGCTCACAGACCTTCACTGCAGTTGAACCTCTTGATTGTGATGCTGATTGTTGTACTTTACAGAGTGGTGTATCGGTCACAGGGAAGTCGGGTGAATCAGAGTAAGCGCGTCACCAGTACTAGCTTCCGGCTGCGGGTTCTTCGTGTAATCAAAAATATGATACATACAATAGTTGAAACAGGCCGACCGTAGCGATTTTAAACATAAATAAGGATACAGGGAGAAAAACAAAAGAACAAACGACAAGGGCTCCGTCAGTTGTCAGGAGATCTAACTAGTCTAAACCCCTTTTGCTCAAAATAATGCCTATACGTGTTGTTCTATCGAAGATAATGGACGGGCGCGCCCGCCATGATCTAAATACTACTGGTCGCATACATTGTGTATACCTCTTCTCGCTACTCAATTTCATCAGTTTCTCGGATGATGCCGTTAGCCTGATTGCCTCAGTAAGTGAAAGGAGCACTAAGCATGCGAGGTGAAGGAATGGGGAGATCAAACAGCCCAATACTTGAGTACTGACACGATTCAACTGTTCGTCCAATACTCCTCCCAGCCGCAGATAACCCAAACAAGGCTCCTCGCAGCTATACCAGGAAACAGCGCGTATTTGAGGAATCATTTGAGGTAATTTGCTCAGTCTTCAATTCATGCAGCGGAACCTAATGGAAACATTCATCTCCTACTCTCCGTCTGCATAACACCTTCCAAAACCTCCACTATAATGTCGAAATCCCCATGTCCCCCTCCACTCAATCCCGTCATCCAGTTCGAAACTGCGAGCCTTACAGCTCCTCCAATACCTGGCGAAACATACATCTTCCTCGTCCCGTTGATTGCCTTGATGAGATTAGCTCCCCCATGCCCACCTTCAAACTCCAGTATCCCACATGCTTCCCGGGCTCGGAAGAGAATGACGTTGAGATCTACCTTTCCAGGCACAAACCCAGTATTGGCGTTAAGAACCTCATACCACTTCGATCCAGGCCCTGTATGCATCCACTCTCCCACTCGCCTTGCAAACGCTACGTTCCGGCCAACAAGCTCCGCATAACCTTCCCTCCCCATCGCTACGAGGGCACAAAACATTGGAAGAGCTCTGAACCTTCTTGAGTTTTCGATTCCTAAATTCAAAGGCGTTGGGATGGCACTTGCAGACGCGAGTTCAGGTGTCTGGTCTGCTGATGGAGCAGGAGGTGCCAGGTACGCGGGTGGGGCAGAACGAGTCGAGGGACCGAAGATGGATTGTTGGAGGGAGAGCGAGCGGGAGAAAAATATGCCACAGTCGTATGGGACGTTTAACCATTTGTGACCTATAACAACTCTAGTGAGTAATTATTTATAGCGATGGGGGCAGAAGCTTGACCATCTGCCGTGATACTGTCCGCGAGTTCGAGATCTTTGACCATAAACGCAAGGTCTGGTACAAGTCGAGCAAATGCACCAAAAGCTAAACCAGTGTGTTTGAAGATGAACAGAAGAGAGCAGAAGTGTGACCCTACCAGCATCGATGTGCAGCCAAATATTATATTTATCGCATAGCTCGCGCACTGCAACGACGTTTGGAGTGCATTCTCCCTCACATCGCCTGACTTATCAAAACCAGTCTATAAGGGGGGAATAGATCGTTACTCACCGTGTTAACCTCCCCGTAACTCAACGCAACCATAATCCCTTTCCTCTCTCCAGCTTGCTTTCTTCTCTCGTATTCAAGCAAATGTTTCTCCAGTTTCTCTATGTCCATTCCACTTCCATCCGCCTTCCCTAGATCGATAACATTTGCCCGTCCTATACCAGTGATACCGGCAGCTTTGAGGGTAGACGAATGTGGACGATCCGACAAGACTTGAACGGTGACGCCGCCGAAACCATCCTCGGCCACAGAGTAAGTTGGGTCAGAAAGGGCCGTGCGAACCGCAAAGTCTCTTCCACAAGCTGTTTGAGAGTTTTATATCAGAATTGCCAATAAAGAGAAAGATGTGGGGTTATGGGAAGAGAGCGTACCAAGACCGACCACGTTACTCGCGGTAGCACCACTAGTGAGTGTTCGGACTGTGAATCGCTCTCGTGGAAGTTCGAGCAGGTCGAGTAGCATTTCAAGGGTACGGTCTTCGAGGGCAGCGGTAATAGATTGCTCCTGCCTCGGAAGTATCGTGAATATACGAATGAAGTTAAAAATGCGAGCGGGAGGGGGTACAGGGCGAGAAAAAGAGGGACTTACAGCAAGGTTAGATGCGCAGTTAAGATCGTATATCGTTGCGAGGAAGTCGCCTGCCTGAATCAATAGGGCATTCGTTTATGACACACGTAAAGCGGTATAATGTTTACTTCCGCGGCGGGGAGCGTGCCCCCGATCACAAATCCAAAGTATCTGGGATCAGCTTTAGATTATTTGCTCATACGCTCATTCCAGTGAGAGAGTATTTAGTTTACCTCGGCCCGGCATGCCCAGTTGCGAACCCCGGTGTAATCTTTTCCCTCACATACTTAACCGTTTCTTCTGTTCCCAAGCCAGCAGTTGCAAGCGATTTTGGCAGTGATTCAAGTGCAGTTTGGATAGATGACGGAAGCGCAGTAGTTGGTGCTGTGTGTAAGTCTTCTCTCCGAGAGACGGCAAGATCAAAAATAGATTTGAGAGTAGCAGTAGATGTCTCCATTGTCAACTAGCCAAGAGGTTCTTATGACGCTAGATCTAACGAATTGCAAAGCGTATATGAGGTTTCTAGTTTATTCTAGCTTATCGACCTTGATAGGAGCTTTGTAAGTCATATATGTACTTCGTTTTACCCGGCGTGGAGGGTGATGGTCGTCAGTTGCAAATCCATTCAACGGGCTCAAACATGGCCAAACATTTACCTCGTCCTCGAATCACGCGACCACATGCACTCGGCTCAGCTCCGACGTCGACAGGCCAAAATGGACGAGTCTGCTCGTCGACACGAATCTAAACTCGATACCCCAGACGATTCACATAAAAATGTTCGCAATGATCCCACACTAGAGAAACTTCGCCTTGCTAGCTTTCGGAGCCGCAGTCGCGCCTCCGCGGTGGGAAGAGGGAGGATTCACGCTATGATATCAGCTATTGCAATTGCTGTGCTGTTTTTGGTCTTGAGAAAATCGAAAGGGAAGGGCTTACCAGAGGCGTACGCACTTTGTAGTTCGCACGGGGAGAGGAACATATGGACTGTAGATGAAGGATCAGCGAGGTGTGTGTTCTAATTTTCTCTGCCACGTGGTTCAAACTCTAATAAAAGTATGGCAGAGCAGAATGCTTGGTCGTAAACGGGAAATCTATTGCAGACGTTGGCTCCGTGGACGAAATACGAAAACGATGGGGTGACCGTGCGACAACTGGCCCTGTTGCAGGCGCACCAGAAATCAGCAGGAAAAACGGGCTCAAGTTTATCTATCTTAGACCTGGGCAGGCAGTATATCCCGGTTTTCAAGGTATGTTGCCTCGGGTTCGACTTATTCGGAGTACTTATGATGTAATTGTCAGACGCCCACGCCCACGTATTGCAGTGGGGATGGGCCATGCAGCTTCCTCTTCGAGGCTCACAGTCAATTGAAGGTGTGTGGAAGTACACGTACCCATGACTCAACTCTTATGTTCACGCCACGTAGATGTCCGCGCCAAAATACGAGCTTTTATTGAAACCAGTTCCCCAGAACCAGGGAGCTGGATTGAAGGACAAGGATGGGACCAAACTCTCTGGGGCGGCCCATTCCCGACCGCAGATGACCTCGATAATGATCCAGTCCTAAAGGGAAGGGCAATCGTCCTTGCTCGTACTGATGTTCATGCTTATTGGGTTTGTTCTCATCTATTTTCGCTTGGTTCGAAACTTATCGTGACCGCATAGGTGTCCAATGAGGTGATACGTAGGCTAGGACCGCTACCGGAGAAGGTTGATGGAGGAGAGATTGTTCGTGACGCCCAAGGGAAGCCAACTGGGATTTTTCTGGATAATGCAATGCTTCTCATTGGTACGTCTCATGGCTGGGTTCGAAGATAGACTATTCAACGGGAGGGATCAATTAGAGGATGCGAAACCGCAATGGACCGACGCTCAGCGTCTTCGGTTCTTTCAACGAGCAGTCAAAGACGCGCTCGCAGTTGGCCTTACGACTATTCACGACGCGGCAACGCTCGTACCCGATATCGAGTTTTTCAAAACGTATTTCGCTCGTCATTTCTCTATTTTTGCTGTTTGACTTAATTTCCGACTGTTTCGCTCCACAGAATGGCGCGCACAAACAGACTCCCAATTCGTCTCTACCTCATGGGTCACGTCATATCAGACACTTACTGGGCATCCCAGCTTCCTACTATATCACCCGCCGAATCCGCCGACGGCCGACTCATTCTTAGGGCTGTGAAGATTTTCGGTGATGGTGCACTGGGATCGTGGGGGAGTGCGATGCTCGAGCCGTATTCAGATCGGCCTGAGACAAGCGGGATGTTAAGGAGCAGCCCGGAGGTGTTTGAAGATCTGATCAAGAGGTTCTATGAAGACGTGAGTGGGTTTGTTGTATTCTGTTTATTTTTTGGCCTGACTTCAAGATATATAGGGATGGCAAGTGGTAAGTTTCTGCTGATTTCGATTGTAACCGTGCTCGAAGCTAATGTTCCAATGTAGAACACTCACTGCATAGGTGTAAGACCTCACTTCTTCAGGTCATTGAACTAGTTCTAACCCCGTTCGGTACTTTCAGGACCGAGCAAACAATCTCATTCTCAATATCTACGAACAAGTACTCCGTAATTCGAACAACTCACACCCCGATCCTCGGTTGCGCATCGAACATGCCCAAATATTAACCCAGGACGACTTGAAGCGACTTGCTGACCTCAAAGGTATTTAGAACTCAACCCGAGAGTTTTTTTTGATAATGACCATGGTTCGATAGTGATTGCGAGCGTACAACCTACTCATGCGTAAGTGTTTATTGAATGATGAGAAAGAGTTAAATTACGAGCAGAATATGGGCTGTAGAACGAGTGATATGGGCTACGCTGAGACTCGTCTGGTGGGTTATAACCTGTCAACGCCTAGCTTAAGCTTTGTTTGACATTTAACCGCAGGGTCCAGAGCGTATCAAAGGCGCCTACGCATGGCGAACGCTCATCCAGTATGTAATATGTTATCCGCGTCTTGCTTTGAAAGTCTCTTAACCTCTGTTAGGAACGGAGCGATGGTTACAACTGGATCTGACTTCCCGGTCGAAGGCATCAACCCATTGTTGGTGGGCATAATCAACCTCAAAGAACTTAGAACACCGACTGAAAGACTACTAGGGATTCTATGCCGCAGTAACAAGACTATCTCCCGACGGCACATCTCCACACGGGTCAGGAGGGTGGTATCCTGAACAACGAATGACACGCTCAGAAGGTGCGTAAGACTACTTAAACATGACATTTACGAACCGACCTGTCGTTTTCAGCCCTTCGCGGGATGACCACCAACGCCGCATACGCGAGTTTTCAAGAGCATAAAGTGGGAAGGATTGCCAAAGGACTGAGGGCGGATTTGACGGTACTTTCGAGGGACATCATGACAATTCTGGACAGCGAGATTTTAGGGACAGAGGTTGTTGCTACGATGCTGGATGGAAGGGCGGTATTTGGAGGGTTGAATATCTAGAACCATTGGAGAGCCGCGCTCAGCTATAAAATCTTGTGCTTAGCTTAGTTCACAACTAAACAGGAGAGCAAGAAGGCATTAGCCGCTCTAGTCAGCATTAGCTTGCACTTGTTTGCAGTTATCGCTCTGCCCTGATCGCTCGTGATATTTTCAAATTAGGAACCGAAGCGGTCGTAACGCCACTGTGACGTTCTTTTGTTTCGGGTGGATAAACATATTTGACACGAGATATAAAGATAGATCGCGATTTTCGCCCCACTGCACAACCACCACTTTCCTTGCTTTTGCCACGACTTAGTCTCGTGTTCGACTATCTTTTCACCAACTTGATTCTCGTCCTGACTCGATTGACTCGACTTTATTGAACTGAACGCAATGCGTACATATTCCGCCATTTTTTCTCTTGGCGCTGCCGGCTCAGCACTTGCGTGGCCGGGATTCTCGCGTCATGCGAATCTTGCGCGTGCTGCTCATGAAGCTCGCCAGGCCGCAGCGCCTCCTACGGCCAAGGAACCTGTAGCGGCTACTTGGTTCGCCTCCTGGCACGCAAAAGATTTTCCTCTTTCTAACGTTAGCTGGCATAAGGTGCGTTTCGATGATTCATGACGCGCTGAACACCATTTCACGTTTGGCCCCTCCTCACAGTATACTACAGTGACCTATAGCTTCGCGTAAGGCCATTTAAGCATACTGACGGTCTGAAGCTCACAAGACTACCACCCGGATTTGTAGATTAACCACACCCGACGTCAACGTCGTCAATGTCACCGACCCGGATGTCTTCAAAGACTTCGTTTCAACCGCCCACGCAAACGTAAGCAGCTGCTTCTATATATATCTTCACATGATTTTCGGCGCTCATATAACGATGATCTAGAACTGTTCGGCAGCAATCTCGGTGGGTGGCTGGACCGGCAGTCAATACTTCAGTACCGCCGTCGCTACGGCTGAAAATCGCACAGCCTTTGTGAAAACGCTGACGAGCTTGGTGCAAGAGAACAGTCTGGATGGGCTAGACTTTGAGTAAGTCTATACCGACCTATATAGGATTCACTATTGACTTTACTTTTTCGCAGCTGGGAATATCCTGGTCTCGCTGGGATTGGATGCAACACAAAATCTCCCAACGACACTTCCAACTTTCTCGCCTTCCTCCAAGAACTCCGTACCGCACTTCCCAACACCACTTTCTCCGCCGCAACCGCTATTACACCGTTTGTGGGCCCAGACCAATCGACTCCCAGCACCAATGTCTCCGAATTCGCTTCACTCCTCGACTACATCGCAATCATGAACTATGATATCTGGGGACCGTGGAGCACCGGCGTCGGACCAAACGCCCCACTGAACGATAGCTGCGTTGCGGATCCGACGAATCAAGTCGGAAGCGCCGTGAGCGCCATTGAAGCTTGGACAGGCGCCGGGATACCAGCGGATCAGCTCGTGCTGGGCGTCGCAGGGTACGGACACGGGTTCTCGGTGTCCCCTACAGACGCGTTCACAGCCAACGGTACTCTTGCCGCGTACCCACCGTTCAACAAGACGTTCACTCCCCAAGGAGACGCGTGGGACGAGGTGCCCGAGGCTGGAGCACTGGATGTATGCGGGAACCCGGAGGCGTTGAGCGGGAACTGGGACTTTTGGGGTCTCATCGCTGGGGGGTTCTTGAATGGGAACGGGACGGCGAACACGGCAGAGGAAATTGCTTATAGGTATGACGAATGTAGCCAGACGGTAAGCAGTTTCTCTCCTTGACTGGCCAGTGCTGGTTTAACTGGGTATATGCGCAGCCATATGTGTACAACAAGACTTCAAATATAATGGTGGCGTACGACGATGCTACCTCTTTTGGTAAGCCTTTATTCCCTCGCCCTTCGTCTTCGTAGCTAACACGTGATCATAACAGCCGCCAAAGGCTCATTCATCAAATCTCTCGGCCTTCGTGGGTTCGCTATGTGGGAAGCCGGTGGAGACTTTGACGACATTCTCCTCGACTCCATCCGCTCCTCCGCCGGATCTCCAGAAGTAGACCCCGACGAAGAGGAATGCGAGGGTGCTACGACCGTCGCGCCCACTGCAACTATTTCTGTCCCGGCTACGGCCACATCCTCCGCTGCGACCTCGGCCTCGAGTCCTGACCCAGATGACGAGTGCGAGGAGGAGTAGAAGCGGGCTTTGGAACCTGGAGGTTGTCTTTGGAGCTACTTGATGTAGCGTTTTTTCATTTAAGATATCGTGTTATATTTACAGCACCCTCATTAGAATTAAAACTTAGTAGTCTAATTAGTGGTAGCTATGAAGACCCATGAGAGCAAGATACCATAGCTCAAGCCAATTACAAACGCCGAATATATTCGAGTACACCGATACCTAAAGGCTAACGCAACTCCGAAACACAACCCCGCTCGAAACCGCAGCCCGTCAGAGCCGGTCTTTGTATTCTTTATACCCGTATGGATGATTGTTGAGCGGTGGAGAGGACGGCTTAGTGCGCGTTTGTTAGACATAACATTATCGCAGCACTCTTGCGCATTATACGTGCATATTTGCGCCATGTATGTGCACCGTCCCAGTCAATCTGCATCCGCACTGGTGGTACCAGTGATAGTATGGAATTCGGCCACTAAACCGCCCACCGAACACAGAATGATAGGCGAGAATATCAAATCGTGTATTACGATATATCCGCTGCATGAACGACTGGGATGAGTGCTCTCTGTCTTACAAATATATATTTCATTGACGAGTTTGATTGGTACCTTCACTCCCCTCCTCAGCCCTACGCGCTGGTCTAATCGACAAAGAGTAGATACTCGTGTTGGACAGAAAAAGCAGGAGTAAATTAGCTTATGTCAATATGGAGAACATGAAGAATTTGACTGAGAGCTAGCAAGACTAACGGCGCCATGCCTAAATCACCTTGCTTGCCAAGGTCCCTCCCCCCCCGGAATTGTCCCATCAAAAAAATGACGGGTCCAAGGGTCTTCTTTGTAATCAAGTCCCTGGAGCTGTTTAGTTACTTTGAATGTTCAGGCACAGCGACTCACGATATCCGATTTTATATTTATGTATAACGAAGGTTTTATGAAGCTAAGCAGGTCGTTGTACTATCTGAAAGAGTTCCAGATACCATGTCAATAATAGATAAACGAGCCCGAATAAGTACATGAACTAGATGGTCCCAAAGTATCTCAAGCTCCCAGCTCCATTTTGTCTCGTCGTCTAGGTTTTTGAGTCGCCAGTCCTCGTCTTTAAGCTCCTTATAGGAGTTGGGTTCACCAATTCTCGTCACCAATAATATTATTTACGGTATATCCAGATCCCGTGGGTCATCGAGACACGGGCCAACCATAGACCACAATCATCACATAGCGAATCGTCCGATCGAGTTAGATGATGAGATTCATGCTCTCAGAATCTAACGACACGAGCTCACGCACACGAAGCACACTAGGCTATAACTTCACAACGTAAGTCTCTAGAATTCAAATAAGTCCACACCGTCACGTCTAAATTTCACCTCCGTTCATCATCTTATTGTTCAAGCTTCTCAGTCGTAGGTTTGTGCTTGCCGCTTTCGTAGGCAGACAGCTGTAGAGTAAATATCAAAAGTCTCTTACCTAAAACTGTCAAATAACGCGATGTAGAGGCTGAGTATTGCGACATCTCTGGGTGGTGACCGTTCGGACCAAAACATCTTGAGTATGACATGCCCAGTTAACTCTCAAATCTCGAGCAGCATGGGAGCGATTGGTTCGAATAACTGGGCCATTAATATATATAAAAAAGAGGCGAGCGGCTAAACCCCCGCGTCGTGCGCCCGGCCCGCCGCAGGCGCTGGGATGAGCATGGTGGCGAGCTTGCTCGCCGCCATGCTCACCCTGGTCATTTGAATATAGGGATAATAGCTTATGATGACGTATCCTATTGTCATAGATAACTACTGCAGCGACACCCATTTTATTTCCAGACCGCAAACCTACCACGTTTTTCCCGTTTACTAGCCGCCTCACTCTCGAGTTCGAGTCGACTAAACCCATTTGTTCAACATGATCTGTGCTTATATGCGCATATATTGTGACGTTCTGTTGTGTCTCGTTTGGTATACGACTGACCGACTCAGCATAACCTCTCTAAATAGTCATTTTCATAATATTGTATGAGACCTGGCGCTGGCCTATGCTGGTCTCGTGTTTCCAGACCACTAAATTATCATACACATTGTCAGATCCTCATTCTTACCATTAAAAGCAGCTTTGTTCCGAAAGCTTCGAGGCAGGAATACAGTGCTGGGCTCACGACATACGCAGGCTGATCGAATGGGTTCAGTAGATTACCGTTCTTGTACGAGCAGCGCTTGTTTTTCCTCTGGAGGTTCTCGGTGTTGCGTACAGGAGTGTTTTTCTTTCTTGGCATCTATATGTCTTTGGTTCTTTCTAGTTCACAATTTAGTCTTGATCATGATACAAGAGTTCGATAGGACCTCAAGCAAGCAAGGTGCATCGCCCGGCCACGGGCACTTATCAATCTATAAAAAGAACCAAATGGCTCCCGAAGGGGTGATCATCAACACTTGGTCTGCATACTCTAGGCTGGTTCAGGATCCAAGGAGTTCAGTATTGCGAGCCCTTCGGTACATCGGCATCTCGGCATGGGGTCTTCCGAGCGGAGCGCCCCTTGAAGTCCAAGGACCGATGACCTAAGCGAAGTCAGCAGGGTTGGTATCGGCGTTTTTG
Organism: Ceratobasidium sp. 395; assembly: GCA_019616345.1. Lineage (NCBI taxonomy): Eukaryota > Fungi > Basidiomycota > Agaricomycetes > Cantharellales > Ceratobasidiaceae > Ceratobasidium > Ceratobasidium sp. 395. Next base: position 23,051 of record WSTH01000344.1, read on the forward strand.
GCTCAAAATAAGTTATAGATCTGGCTCAAGCCTGTATACACCACCTAGAGTTACAAGAAGAAATCGGATTGTCTCCACCTTGAGCTGAGCAGAAAAGGCTCAATGAAAGAATTTCGTGCCCAAAGCGCCTTAAGTCGTCGGCTGGACACTTGGATACTTTCTCCGCTTCCATTTCGGCGACTTTAGTTCCTCAACGGCCGGCAAGGATCGTAGTAATGTTCCTTGGTGTCTGCTCCAGTTTACTTCTTGCGGCCCTCCAAGAGAGAGAACCCGACAGACTAGCACGAGCAGCGCCGTTGAGGAGAAATGTCTGTTTACTTACACCAGCTCGGCAAATTATCAAGCGGGTTGGAAATAATATCCCAAGCTAAGTACATATATAGTCTAATGGGTGTCTGACCTAATTGCACCCGTCCGGATGTTGCTTCTAAAACCCTGGATATGCCTCCGAAGTGCACGAAGGGCTCGCACTTAGTAAACCCCCGGGTAAGTGGAGCAGACTGTTACAGGAACCTTGAGTCCCCCCTTGGTTGTCCCCCCCTGTAACAGTGTGCCTTTGGGAGACTAGCATACTCCTTAGCTGCTCCAATTTAAGTAGCCTTCGAAGCTTTCAGCAAGGTGCACTCACCTCGTCCAGAACCTGAGAGGCAGCAGGTCGAGAATTCGGGTTATTTGCCCAACAACGCCCGAGCAGCTCCCATATCTCGTCTTCTGCTGCTTTAATCGCTGGCATGGGATGATCCACGCGTGAGGGTAGCTTTCCATTACTTATTATAGCACAAATTGCTACTGCGTTTGATTTGCCACCGTACGGTGGCTTGCCAGATAATATCTCCTGATGATTTTTCAATACGAATCAAGATCTTTTCAGTCCCTGCCTTGAGGCTTACCAATATGACCTGCTCGTTGTGCTGGAAATCAACAGCCATCGATTATATAAAAGAAAACTACCTTACCATTCCCAGTGCGTAAACATCGGCCTCGACACTATATCCCGTTAACTCGAGTAAGATTTCAGGAGCCTCATCAGAAATATATCAGTTTTTAGATGCTTTACAGTGGTGTATGGATTGAACATACCGTCCAAGGGGCTGAATAGGCTAAAGTGCCAGTCTTCGTAAATTTTAACAGCCCGCTATCCAGTAGCGAATTACCGAAGTCAGTAAACATTGGAACACCTTCGCTCGACACAACAACATTAGCCTGTTGAATCCTTTAGTCAGTATTTCCGAGCGTATTAATGCTGAAACTTCACAAACGCTTTTGATATCTCCATGAATCTATAGTATGCGTCATGCGTTATTAGTATATCCCGAGAAAATTTTGCATTCAGGAACTTACAATTCCCTGTGAGTGGATATATGCTAACCCTTCGGCGAGTTGAACACACTATAATGTAGATTACATGCGTGACAGACCTTTTAGATCAAGGTTTTGCTATGCTCACCAGGCCAAAGATCTCAGCACGCGAGCATTTTGAGATGTAAAGGTCCAGGCGACCGTTTTGCTGCCAAGGAGATATCATCGCGATGTAGCCTTTAAACTCGGCTACGCCAAGCAAAGGAAGAACATTCGGGTGGTTACAATTTGACCAAGTGTAAGCTTCTCGCGCAGCTCGCTAGTGATGGAGATAGAGTGCATGAGAAACTGATGTATCTTGGATACGAGGAAAGTAGGAACCTTTATGAGTTTACAATCCTCTAGTAGAAAATCTTCTCGTTCGATCTCCTCTAGGCACTTAATTGCTATATGAGTACCGTCTTTCAGCTTCCCTCGATAGATATGTCCAAAGCCGCCTCGCATTACGTGCCGCTTGGTGCACGATTTGATGTCAATTTTGCTGGTAATATCAATACATCCGGCTTGAATAAGTGCCTGCATTACTTCATCCCGGGGCTGAGGCCTCATAGCGTATGAGATTCATCTCTATAGCAGAATTATTCAACTCACAGTTTGACTGTCGATCGTCGAATGCAGAGCCCTTTGCGTCGCTGAAGGCTTATGGATGTAACTGTAAACAAAAATACAGTACGACCACAGAATGTTTAGTACCTGGATCACATGAATTGAGCTCAGCAACTACAAAAGCATCCAGGTTAGTCAAATGTTGGCCTCACATAGACATGTATTCCTGTAAAGAAGCTGGGTGGATGTGGTTTAGTTGCGAACGTGAACACATAAATTAACCAGCTAATTGATACTCACGTAACATGCCGCACGATCCAGCGCATATATGTAGACTATATCGTGCACGATTGTTTGTTAAGGAACCGCTGGGCGCCTGCGAGCCGGTTTTGAACGATACCCGTGCGGCTATCAGCGGGGAGGATTATCACCAAGATGTTCTTGGGGCTATAGAAGGCTATAGACCCCACCGCGAGGTCGTGTGGCCTGGACCCCGGCTGCTTCGCCGTGGATCAGCCTGTCAGAAGCTGAGGGAGAGGACCCCCTGTTACCTTGGGTGAGGTGTGATTGACTCGAGGCTGAAACCAAGCGATGTGATTGGCTAATGGACCTCCGGAACCATCTGCAAAATCCCAAAACCCCCTTGGGCACTCATGAGCCCTCAAAACCCGCTTGAGCGAGTGAGCCACCCCCCCTTATCTTAGGCGCTCACTGACCGTATTATATTAGGCTCACAATCGATCGTGATCGTACTACATGTGGCGACGGAACTCCCAACGGCCCGGTACGTCGCCTCAATTAGCCTCATTAGTGCACCGTTTGTGCTCATGAGGCTCATGAGCCCCTGGTGTGCTCATGAGCTCCATGAGTCCGCCGGCAAACTTCATGAGCCTCATGAGCGACGCCTAATATGGATATATATAAGTTTCATCTTATCTAACATTCCGAATAGCCATGTAGTACGAGTATAAAATGCATGAATTATGTATATATATACACAGCATGACAAGCAGCGGTTCAGAGCGACCGGTAAGTACGAATCAATCTCAGAACGCTGCGAAAATGTTTTCAAGTTTAGCCGACAGTGCGAGACGAGGGAATGAGGGACGTACGGATGATTGATGGCTCAGGCGTTGTTTCAGTTCGTAATAGGTGTCGCTTGTATGTACAAAAGAAAGGTGTTAATAACTATTAATCGATAGTTTATAAATGTATGTACCGCGAAGATAACCGCAGTTGCGGGATATGTCGCGTAAGCGGTGTTTTATAATGTCAGTCGCCACGAAACTGAACTGAAGAAGGGCGTACCAGCTTGCGCATTGCTAACCTGTGTGACGAGGCTTGAAGCGGAGTGAAAGGCGGCAATATTCGAGTTGGGGACGAGGTGAACGGTTGGTCGCGAGAGAGAGAGTTGGGAACGGGAGGGATGTTGAAGATATGCTCGAGCATCGAGCCGTGGATGGGGGCTCAAGCTGCGCCGTGGATCATGGAACACCAGAGAACACCGCAGCTCTGGTATCCAAATATGGCTTATCTCATCAATCCAAGCTACGATCTTGGAGTGATCGGCTTTGTGACCGAGCTACGCCCGGCAACACACCTTAATTACATCTTCACCCCAGCTCTCCTCGTTCCAAACTCCTCGACTTCCCCCATGCGCAGCGAACGTCCAGTATATAACAGGAATCCTCCCAGACGCGTCGCATCAAGCCACAGTATTGAAACCATAGCTACACTTAGGTTTAGAAGGTAAGTATGATGTGCGTCGCCATATCAAAATTGCCGAGGCTGACGTTCTTCTGGATGCGAACACTTGCGTGTCGGTGTACAGATGTTGATGTGATCATACGATAGGAATGACACGTTCAGAGACTTAAAAAACACAGCGATGTTTTGGAAGTGAACATACCCGGGATCGTTAAATGGCGTGGTGGGGTGCACTGTAGACTACAGCCATCCTCAGTTATACCGCAACAGAGAGACAATGTGTTAAGCCATGGGGTGTCTTCGTGGTGTTGGTGGCAGGAAGTGGGATGTTGGAACTTCGAACATGCCAAGTGCTAGTGCCAGTCCCTGGAAGTGTCACGTGAGCGTGTGCCTTCCCTTGTTGGAAGCATGTTGACACTTGACTTCAACCTGATCTTCTCTGCCCTCCAAGTGTCTGCTCGCCGTTCGTCTGCCTCTGGCAAGGTTCCTCACCTTCATAATTGTCACATAGACCTTCCCACAATGTTTGAGGCTGTTGACGCTTATGAATGCTGTGCACGCGAGTCTGGTTTTCCTTTTGTTTCTCTTTTGTTAGCCGAGCCAGTGTGCACGTAAGCCTCACGCAAGCGCGTCGCGTTGCTTGTGTCACGTGCCCAATGATGCGGCCTCTTATACAGTAGCTTAAATATACGGACCTGCACCGACACAAACACACAGTCGAGCTAATCAGTTCACTCCCCTATATGCTACTAAAAGCGGCTCGTTCCGAACCACTTACTTTGCTTCTGATGCACAGTGAACTGAGCAAGGAACATCAGGAAAAGCCCCCCCATTCCCCAAGTGCTTGGAAGTCCCCAAAGTCTTAAAAGTCGCCCGAGACAAGGTCTG
>WSTH01000345.1:0-27516 GCA_019616345.1 Ceratobasidium sp. 395
AACGGGAAGTGCGTCGCCCCCGGAAGGCCCAGAGCGGCGAAGAGCTCTTCCACGCTCATGCCTACATACTCGCTCACACCGATGTCTTCTTCCGCGTCCACCAAATCCACTCGAACGCTGGCGGGTCCGATAGGGATTTGAGAGTCTGTGTCTTCGCGGAGCGCCTCGCAAAACCGCCGGTACTCCTCTCGAGCGGTATCAACTTCCGCCGCGCTAGGAAGCTGCGAGACCTGCTTCTTCCTGCTCGCTCTGCGCTTCACCGTTCGTCTGTTCTTGGCTGGAGCAACGTTCAGCGCATGTACAGGCTTGGCTCCACAGCTACTCACCCGCCATGACAGCCTGCATGTCTACTCCCTCGCCCGCGTACATACCGCTCAACGTTATCGCGTTCTCCGTGAACAGCGGATCCTCTGTCTCCAGCGTGACCTCCGCCTCCACTCGCCACTGTGTGAGAGCACGAAGGGCCAAGTCCATAGCCTCCATCGTCTGCTCCCGCTTGGCGGCTTTATGGACCAGCCGGTCAGCCAAGAGTCGCGCTCCTAGTTTTCGAGTCACTCACCGTCCATCAGCGGCTCGAACTCCTCGTACCGCTCCTTGGACCGCTTAACGGCAGACTTCAACCGTCGGGTCAGGCGCTCCCAAGATCTGTCTATCAAGACCTTGCACACAGCGGCGTACACGGTGAACGCCTTGCCGCTTTGGCTTATCGCATCCGGCCCGAACACGGCCTCCGCTACTGCGTCGTGGACCGAGGTTCCCGCGTTGTTGGCCCCACACCCGGGGAGGTCCACCGCGTGCTCGGCCTTCGGAGGGCCATTGACCCCTCGCTGGCGTCGCCGAGTCAGCTTTGACGGCCACGACTGTATGCGGGTAGATGCACGCACCCTGTTTTCTTCCCGCGCAAGTCTCCACGCGTGCGCTGGTGCGACCCCTGCTTGCGTCATGATGCCCTCCACCACGTCCATGACGCCGCCCGGTAGATTGAACAGCGTTCGGATCACGCGTTGAAAGTGAATGGAGCCTCCGTCATCGCCCGTCGTGTCGAGTTTGCAATTACTGCCGCCTCGCAAGTTAATGTGATCCAGCGCGTACTGCACCGAAAACCCGGCGGCCCGGTAAGCTTGAACCCTGGACCAGAGCCAGCCCTTCCAGAAATCGGTCGCTCGCCTCAAACTATCCTCCGACAGACGGTCGGAGTCGACCTTCTTCAGTCGCGCTAGCCGCTCTTGGTCCAAGACGAAACCTTGCGCAGCCTCAACATCCGGCTGGGCTGCGGCCTCCGTGTTCGCCATGGTGTCGTAGTACATGTCCTCCTCCCCGTCGTCTGGCGATAAGGGGGCGAGCATTAGGATATGTCGGAACTCAGGAAAAGTGAACGGCGCATGCTCGAACGGATTCTGGGAGTCGTTCGGCGCCTCCGCCATCAACGGGAACAAGCAACGCGTCAAAGGGCAGAGCGGCATTTTTCGGGCTACAATAGATGCGTCAGTGGGCGTTTCCTGCTCGTGGTAAGGGGCCTACTGTAGAGCGCGGATCAAGCTTGCTGGAGTCGTGTTTGATGGACCTGGGGAGCACTTCAAGTTCGCACGGTCCGCCCGAGCGTGTACATATATACCGGCCTCCTGCCTTTCCCTGGCGCTGTCCACGCTTCCAACATCGACGATGCCAAATGTTGAATCGGCAGAAGAACTCCGACACCGGCAAAGGACGCTGGCGACACACATGGATGTGGCAGGGTCCAGATGCAGTCGTGGGCACAAAGCGCCGCATCGATCGTTCAAATTTTCGATTATTGGCTTCAGGACCCCGCACACCGTCCATCGGCGTAGTGGCGTGAATCTAGTCTTTTTGGGATACTTGCTTCTATTACCAGCTCGGTTAGGAGCCGGCTCTACGTGGTTTGAAATGCTCCCTGAACCGGCGACGCGGGCTGATAGCATATCACGTTGCCACTGAAAACCCGGAACACCCTCGTGAAGCGGTGGGCAGATCAAACTCCGGGAAGGAGCTCGAGTGATATCGTCTCAGCCTGCGCTAGTCCGTGCGAAAATTTGGAAATAGTGGGGGTCTCCGGCCCGAAGACGGCCGTTTCTCGTCGTAAGGGATCAAAGCAGTGCCCAAACGAGATACCTCCAGGTAGAGGAGGCAAGCCAAGGCTCTCAGCCTTTCCCTCGTGTATTTGAATGCACGATACAATAGCTGTTGGCATGCCAACCGTCAGCGTGAGAAATTTTCGTCTAACGTGAGAAAACTCACCAAGGGACACGGGAACTGATGCTTATCACGTAAGCTATCGAGGAACGGCTACGTAATCCAGGCACACATATCTGATCAAGCTATACCCAGGTGATGTCAGCGCATGAACACGATCAAGGTCAACACATGCATCATGAGTCGTGACACGGGGTTGGTGTGGACGCCGTGGAACGGATGACGCTTATACCGGGTTTGTTTGGTGGATGTGAGTAGTAATAGAGCTCCTTTGAGCTGCATCTGCTCTAACCCCTGCCGTCGCGGTCGTCTGGTTTACTTGGCCGGTCCGCCGGCTGCGGCATGGCTTTCGGGCAAAGGACTCGATTTCGGGCTGTGCAGACCGCGACTACGGACACATACCCGGTTCTGAACACTGAGTTGTAGCTTGATACAAGAGGATGAGGGGATGTATGAGCTTTCGTTGAACCACATCCGGTTCAAGAGGTCAAACGTAACAAATTCTCGCAACACGGCCTGAGCGCTATTCAACGAACCAGCATGACAAAACTGGAAATAGCTGTCCCCATGAGCTTTGAGCGCATTGTTTCCGCCGGGCGCCGGTGTTGTTTGCGACTAGATGTCTCACGTCGAGCGAAGGATAGGAGTTGTATATTGTTATCAAGGAACGGTGCAGGAGAAGAAACAAAAACCACAGTAATAGACGACTCGAAAACAAAGCAAAAAAAAAAAACAACTATCCTACTCAAAACATAAACATGGCTCAGCGCTCGCGCAATAGGTCGGCATTCAGCACCATCCATGGGCCGTCCGGTATCGGTCCAAAACGCTGCACGCTTTGATCATTGCATTTCCCGGCCCAGTACATCCTATTCTTATTCATCCCGTAAGGCAGCCACGCCCAGTGACGGTTCACGTAGTCGCGGGCGAGCTGCACGTTGTAGTCGCGATCCCCGGACTCCTCCATGTCCCTCTGGGCCGATATGAACGCGTTCCGTGCTTTGAGGCAAAGAAATCCCTGCTGGCCTTTCGTACCGTCGACCTTCGACTCATCCAGCGTCGGGAAGTAGGCGTTGACGACGGCTCGCCATTTCACGGGGCTGTTGTCGAACACGACGCGAGACGGAAATATCAGCGGGAGCATATCCAGACTGTGGAAAACGTCAGGTTTGATGAACGAGGATCCGGAGGGAATTGCGCTCCAGTTGATGCCCATCGGCTTGTTCACAGGCGACTTGGCGTGAATTTGTAGAGGCAGGTCGCTGAACACGCCGGAAAGAATTCGGTTCACGCTCATGCCCCTCGGCCGCTCTTCGTAGTCTTCGCTCTCGGAGGGGTCGGCTGCGGCCTGGTTCGGTCGCTCCCTAGCGGCGGGGAACAGGTTCTCCAGTCTGATCTCGCTACGGAGGCTGGTCGTCTTGCTTCGGTTGGCGCCAGTCTTGGGATGCCGCTGGACTGCCTCCTGGCCTGCCTCGTCCAAGCGAGGGGCCGCCAACAGACCGCGGGTCTCGGTGGCCGGTTTCCCGATCACCATGTCATGCAGCTCGATCTCGTCGGTTTGGAAGATGTACAGGAGCGTGTCCAACGAGATCAGTCGATCTCCGGACATCCTAGGAGGACGGCCGTCCACGAAACGGAGCGAGTGCAGGAAATGAGCGAGCAGTGGCCACGCCGGGGTGAGCTTGCCTGTGGACGCGATCCTGTGGACGCAGGACGAGTCGCGGACCTCGTCCCACGTCTTACCCTCGTTCGGTCGGTTCACGAGACAGTTGGCCATCCAGACGAGCACGACGAAGAGGGAGAGGTATCGAGGGAGATCGTCTCGAGTGACTTTGTGCCGTGCTTTCATCCACTCACGCAGCACCGAATAGATGCCGCTCAGACGATAGAACTTCCAGGCCCTGCTATCGGGTCAGCTTCCGCTCCCAATGCGCCGCCTAGCCACGTACCAGAAAACTTCGGACGCCACCGCGTACATCCAGGTGCGAAGCAGCGCGTCCGGTATGCGCAGCTGGACCATCGGATATTCAAAGAAGTCGACCCTCACCTCTAGCCGCATGTACATGACGTGCGAATGAGCCGAGTCACTGAAGAGCTGCATCAGAGGCTGAAAGTGATGCTCGCGCCACTTGTCGAAGTCTTGCAAAACCATCGCGCTGCTGACGCGCTTCGCGTGCTCGGGGAGGGTCAAGTTGTATATCCCGGTCTTGTCGCTGGTGTAGAGCTGCACATAGGTGATCCCCCGCTGCAACGCCTTCGGAACCCGGAACCGGAAGCCGGCGACGGTCTTTAAGCCGGCGAGCTCGTCTCTCTGATAGTGTCCCCCTGTGCCGGTCACGAGCTTCTCGCAGGCCGCTAGGTCAATGTCAAGCACGTGGGACAGGATCGCCGCGTGCGCGTCGGCGGCGGGCAGAGGACAGGCAAACCCGCCGTCGGGCGTCTGGATCTTGATGTTCATCCCGATGTCCACGAAGCACTGGTCCGCTGTAAACTCGCTCGTCCTGAACGCCCTCATCACCTCCTCCATCGACGTCACTCGTGGCTCGTCGGGGTCCAAGTTTCCCGCTGGAGGTGCAACGGGGGTCAGACCAGAAGGCTCGACGAGGGTAAAGGAGAAGTCAGTCACTGACCTTGGTCCAGCGCGGGCTTCTCCGGAGGTTCGTGCATGCTACCCGGCTGGCTCTTCAAGCCGCGCATCTGGATGACGAAGAAAAAGGACCGGGCCCACTCCAGCTGGGGCTCTTCGTCGACATACCTCCGGAAGGCCGCGATCCACTCGTTGAGGTAATTGGAGTGGACGGGCCACTCGGTCTGCTGCATCCGCCTCCCCCGCCCCCCGGAGACGCCCTCGCCGGCCTCCCGCTGGTTGCGGACGTCCTCGGCCCGAAACACTTCGTTCGCGCTGGTCGGGGGCCAGCACCCGCTGATCTCGTGCGGCAGCACCTCCTCAGCAGCCGGACGCGCGGCGCCATCGTACAGTAGCTCGTGTTCTTCGACGGTGACAGTCATGCTCTGGCCGTTGGCGCGCGGAGCTCTGGGGAAATATATCCTGACGATCATGTGACCGTCAGCCTCCAGGAACCGGGCGTTGGGAGTTTTGTGCGGGTGTACCATCTAGACGGGAAGAACGTTTGGTCGACGGGTCTCCAGACCGAGCGGATACACTCACCAGAGGCTCTCCATGTGCGTCCCTGACCTCAATCTCGGGCATATGGAGATCGTCCTCCAGCGTGTGTTTGTGGCTCTGGAGCATGAAGTACCGCAGGCTCAGGTTCTTCACAAACGGGAAGTCGTCTTTGACGATGACAATGACCGAGTCGACGTCGGAGACCTGTTCGAGCATCGCGTTCGGCGGGACGCGGTCGTTCTCAAAGGTGATGCGCGCCCGCATGTCCGTCGCCGTATCGTTATCCCAATAGTGGCCCGTTAAGATAAAACGATCTCGATGTTGGGCTTCGCCCTCTTCAAGTCGCTTGGCCTCCTTGATCCACTCTCTCAAAGAGCACTCGGACATCATGGGTAGATTTACGTCGACACCTTTGAGAACGGGGCGCTGGTCATGGTCTGCAGACGGCATGGTCGGGGCGCTCAAGGATTCGGGCGTGCAAGTTAAGGTGGTGGTGGTAGTGCTGGTGGTGGTGGTGGTGGTGGTTGGAGGCGGGTGCGAGAACTCGGTTTCGGGTCAGGTCAGGTTAGGAAAACTAAACGACCACCTTCTCACATTTGTGGAAACCGAGCGAAGTCGGCCTAAGACCCCGAAGACTCCCCGATGCGCCACATGTGCCGGGACTTTTCACAACAGCTCATCACATCCCGGTTGCGTGGCTCCGCATTGATATCGGCGCGTCAGCCGATCAGCCGACTGCAGCTCATCGACGATCGCGCTGTCTTTTTTTTTCTTTCTTTTCTTATACATACCGCGTCCTTTGTCCTTCCCCGCGATCGGTGCAATGGCCCCCGCATCGTAAAGGGAGCAGGTTTCAATTACAACGTGATCATCGGCATGTTTCTCTCGTGCCGCGAACGCCACGCGTTAACGTTTCGTAAAGAAGAAAAAAGAAACTACCTGTTGGTCTGGACGCACAGGACCGTCCATACCAAGGAAGCCTCTCACGATGCGAGTTGTCACGATCTCTTACCCTTCCAATGTATCCTCAAGTATGGTGCGCCCCCTCCGCCGGAGCTTGAGCGGGCGGCCCCGCTGCCAGGTCAATCACGCGCCACATCCCCTGATCTGCCGACCCTCGCGGCCGTTCTCTTAAACTTTTCACATAATCAACTGCTTTGAACTCTCACGCGCTGCACTTGCACAATGGTCTGCGGGCGGACCCTGTATTTCCACCGCTACCGATCGCAACTCCATGCGCAACACAAGCGTTTGGATTTAGACAAACACCCCTGGTTGCAATCACGCTGCGGGCGCTTGGTGGGCTCTGCGTGAAAGCCCTGTTTCCCGTTCTTCATGGACTGGCAGCTCGTGGCCGAGTCATAGCGTTGCTGCGGTGGCGGACGGACTTCTGGGCGGGCCGCAGAAACCGAAGTAGCAACTCTATTGTTCGAAAAGGCTAACGGCTATTGGTTGGACCCATAGCGAAAAATTACACCGCTCTGGCTGCGCTAGACCCCGAGCACCGCCGGTGGTGGTCTCTTCCGAGCCGCAGGTCCCTTGTTTATTCGGACTAATTTATCACGTCCCTAGTCCAGGGTTAGCCTAAGACCAACCTGATCGCGATAACCGAGGTGGTTCACCGGGAGCATCCACGAGAAGGCGTACTCGGTGGCACTTCTGCACCTGCCCGCAGTTATCTCGCAGCGTATGTGGCGCGTCGTTTTGCAAAATAAAGAATTAAATAAAATAAAATAAAATAAATAAACCACCATCCATTGCCATTTCAAAGCCACCATTGCCGCGCGCGAATAGCGATCGTGGGGTAGCTCTGACGATGTGCCGGAGCACGCTCCCTTTGTTGAAACACTCGACTCCCAGTGGCGAAACTAATGAAGTTCAGGCTAGGTTAGGTTGCTGTGAGTATTTGGCGGTTCGCGGGGGCCTGCTGGGACAAAGCCACTGGTCCGGTGTCGGACTGACGCCCGGAATCATCACGCGGTTCGTGATTAATGAGCGGGCACAAGCCGGGAGACTTTGGGACCAACGCTGTTGGGCCGAAGGTTGGAATCAACCACGTCTGTGGCGCGTCGCGACCGTGTTGACAGGTCGCGTCGAGAAGTTCCGTGCGACGAAGAACAGAGCATCACTCGGCGGAGTTTCGCCCTCCAACATTAGCAGCGGTCAGGAAGGGAATCGTTGCTTGACCGGCTAAAGGCCTTCCCCCCTGGATTGCACCTTGTTGTGTCTCCTAGGCGATTGGCTCCCGGCCCCTCAGCGTCGCCCCCAACTCCTCGAATGAAGCCTCGTCGCAAGTCTGGTGGCGTCAACCAAATGCTCGTCGTTCGTTGCGACCAGCCGGAAGACCGACATCTGTACCAGCAGCTGCAAGTTGTGTTGACATCCGCCCGCCGGGTCACCGTCGTGTGTGGGGCCGGGATATCTACGAGCGCTGGCATCCCGGTGCAGTACATTGGCCTTGCTGGAACCTACAATCTAACCACGTCTTGAAAACTAGGACTTCCGCTCTGCGGACGGCTTATATAATCAACCGCTCTCCGGGGTCGACCGAAGTTTTCGTGCATCGGAGTTATTCGCGATGCGTACTCTTTGTGACCCGGACAAACTTCGCGCTTACGGTCGTGTTGTGGCCGGCCTAAGGATTGCAGCTCGAAACGCTCGGCCGACTGCTTGCCACAACTATATCGCTAAGCTGCACGACGCCGGCCGCCTCGCTCGCTGCTATACCCAAAACGTCGACGGCCTCCAGACCGGTAGTCGGCCAGATATGGGCGAGGTTGTGCTGGAGCTGCACGGCAACATCAAGACACTGAGCTGTAATAGGTGCCGCCAGACCCCCGATCAGGACGCGCAAGCGCTCGATCAACTTCTATTGCAAAACGGTTGTGTGCAATGCCGGCGTTGCCCATCAAGAGGTGGGCGCCGCTCCATTATCTGTCCGGTCGACATGGCTGAAATAAAATGTAAAGGCAAGCGGTTCCGTCGGCTCCCTCCTGGACTTCTCCTGCCCGAGATCCTCCACAACGAAGACTCCAGGGAGATACAGTCCAACGGCCTCAGTCTCGACGAACTCGAGCGGTCGGACGGCTCCGCTAGCCTGCTACTCGTGATCGGGACCTCCATCAAGACCGACGGAGCAGCGAAACTGGTGAAGTCCTTATCCCGCAAGGTCCATGACTCGGGCGGAGCGGTAGTGTATATCGATCGAGGCAAGCTAGCAGAGAGCACGTGGGCACGGTATTTCGACGTACAGCTGCGCACCGACATAGACATGTGGGCCGAGGACGCCTGCTACCATTTGAGCCACGTAAGTGTTGTGGACCACACGTGATCCAGGTCGAGAGAGCGACAGCCGGCTGACATGAAGTACAGGCAGTGAGACACGACAGGTTAAGGGAACGGGTAAGAGTGGTTTGAAGCGTAGACGAACGGATAGACTGACAACCGGGGGGGGGGGGTGCCAGGTGCGGGGGGTGATAGAAGCGTTCGATCGGGACCGGCCAAGCCATAGTTTGGAATCGTATTATCTTTCCGAGATTCACTCGCCGTGCTCTCTGCAAAATCGTTCCGAGACTCCATGTACGGATCTCGGCGCGCTGGGGGGCGCACACGACAACCGTACACAGCGCTTGCTTTTCCTAATTTGCCATTCGGGTGCACTAGCTTCGCTCGCTCAGGCCATGACAGCGCAGCTTGTGCAAGCGGGCCGGGGTCGCGGCTGGATTGTGAGTAGATTCAATGCTCCAATCGTCCTGTAGCCTAAACCTAAGTTCGAGTGCCTCGGCTACGTGGTGGTGCTGTGCGGACAGGCCCAGCTCGCGTGTCATGTACCTGGAGAGTAAGTACTACCCTCAATCACCGCCCCGCTCTCCTAGCTGACGGAGAAGGGCTAGCCGCGCGGGGTATCAGCTGATAGTTATCCATCTCACGGATTATATCCTTCGTCTGGGTAGCGACTGGCAGGCACCGGAGCCTGACCAAGGGTTGGGACAGGTAAGCGCTCGACGGTTGCTGCGATAGACGGCTTTTAAGTGTGGTGCAGCTCCTACAGCGGTCGGCTCGCGCCTTGCGCCAGCTATCGGAGCGCAGCGAGCACTCTACGGTATTGATGGTGAGCGCCGAAGACGAGCTTCTGGACGAGACCCGCACTTCGTCGCTGGAAAGACTGTTTCGAGGGTAAGCCGCATTGCCAGTTTCCCATTGGACTCGAGAGGCTTGAACGTAGGCGCAGGCAATCGGTCTTCAAGTCGGCCATCGCCAGTTTAAATCTCTCCCGGTTCAAGACGCGGAACTGGGTCGATTTCGTGATCGCCATCGCATCGTCTTACCACCAGAGCGTGTTGCCTCCTCTCGAGTACATGGCTTCGCAGTGGATGCGCTGCGGTGAGCTGTTCCTGCGCTCCGACCTCGTTGTTTTCACTCGCAGCGCGCCGACGACCATGCTGCTGGCGTCAGATCTTTCCAGCCGTCCTATGGGAAGGCCACTGCCCAACCTTGCCGCAGTATGCGCCTGTAAACTCTCCTCTCAGGGGGCGGAGCGCAAGCCGTGGGAGGTCGTCTGCCGAGCGGTCCGCGGGTGCCTCGCGAAGGAGTTCGAAGTGACCGTACGCTGCGGCCACTGTCGTGAATGTTGGGAGCTTGATACGTCCAAGCTCTCTGGAAGAGTCATCGCCGTCGGGGAAAAACACTGCGTCGCGATAGGATACAACCTCGCGGACGGGTGGATCTAGCGTGTCCCGGCCTATTCGGAACGCCAAAGACGGCCAAGGTTGCGTTCGGAGCTCGTGGGATTGAACTTTGAAGCCTCAGGCCTCGTCTGTAACTATTGGATTTGTGTAGCTATTTATGGCACGTGGACATGGGCTTGTATCACGCGGGGCTTAACCCGGCCTTGGTGATACGGTGAATGTAGTGTATGGAATCTTAGATGGGCTGACGCCCGGGCGCGTTAGGGAGATACCGGGTCGCGCTTGCAGGCGGCCTGTACCGCGGTTGCGTCAGCCTCTGCGCGACCGCTTGGAGATAAAGCACGCTTGTCGCTCTTAGTGGCTACGATGTGTGCATGATTCCTGAGAGGAGGTCTCTCGCGCGGCCAAGTCGACCTTCTATCCTTGACATCGCTGAAATGCAGCCTGTCTCAGCGCGAGTTGACGGACATGCCGGCGCTCCTCGTCGCTGGTTTTACCTTACAAATACACCCAGCGTTGCTAGAATAGACACACGGTTCCGCACGCGAACGTTGAGCTACTGAGTACAGCTAGCGCAGTGCCCTCTCAGCCGCGACTCTGGCCTCGGCTACGCGGTTGAGGCCGCAAATAAGATCGCACGTGACAGCTTTTTTTGATTTATTTATCACGTGATCGCGTGTGTTCCGCCTGCAAACCACGTCCATACTTTATTCCAAGCCTTGTTCACTCCAGCCATGGACAGCTTTTCCGAGCAATGCATAATCACTTCGGCCAGTCAGAATGATTTCCGCATCCCGACCGTCGATCCTCTGGAGGCGCAGTCCCGGTTCGCGGATATTGTCTCCGCTATCGCGCGTACCCGTCGGCTAATGATACTGTGCGGAGACGCGGCCTCACACGGCGCCGAGATGCCGGTGCGTTTGTAGCTCGTGCATATGATGAATCGGGCTCCCTCCCATCCACTGACTCCTCGGCTGGTACGATAAAGTCTCTAGATACACCAGTACCTGTGAACCACGACGGGATGACGAGGAAGTTGTCGGTGCGCAACTTGCTGAAAGAGTGCTCGCCAGCGCACGTTCGACCGGAAGAGCTACAGGCTAGTAAGCTCTCGGCCTACAACCGCGCGATGACGGATAGAAGAGCAGCTGCGCGCCGGGCTCCCGACAATATGTTTCTCCGATACCTTGGCCTCCTCCACGACAAGGGCCATTTGGTCACGTGCGTGACCACCAGCTTCGACGGCTTCGAAGCCGACGTGCGAGACGGCATTTCCGACAAGATCGTAGAGTTGTATGGGAGCAACAAAACCCTGCGATGTAGTACCCGGGCTTGCTCCGGATTAACTTCGGAGGAGACAATGGCGTTGGACGAGCGAATGCTTGCCGAAGGCACCGCGCCTTGTAGGAGCTGCACGTCTAAATGTGGGTAACGTTCTTTTCGTCACTAATCTTCGAACTATCTACCGATCCTCCACGTTCCGGTCGTACTCCCGCCTCGTCCTTGTCGGCAACTCTCGGCGGGCAATTTCTTTTCCCAGACACCAAGACGTCAAAGGCCCGACGCACCGGTACTGAGGCGACGCGCGCCCTACGGCCAGCCCTGCAAGACACTTTGACGGTCAGCATGGAGATCGGAGACGGCAGGACCCAACTCGTTCAGGCCGCTGAATCTTGTCAGCTTCTGTTGATCGTCGGCGCGCCGTGGAGAACGCCCGAGCTAGCGCAACTGACAAGCGATCTTTCTTCGGCCGTCCGTGAGAAGTACGGCGGAGTGATTCTTATCGACGACGAGCGACCAGCGGCGCGTCTGACGTGCGAGTCGATTGATTTGCAGCTTCCGTGTGAGGTTGAAATCGTTCTTTCGCAACTGGTTCAGTCGATCCAGCAGGTCGGTGAAATCCGCGCTCTGCTGCCAGCGCTCTGCTGATCTCTCTCTCGGGTATTTCTCCCGCTTAGCCGCGCCCCGAATCCCAGGAAGATGAAACGCTCGCGGGCGAAGGAGATTTTTGGTTCGAGGTGCGTGCGACCCGGACGCACGGCGACCTAGGTTAACAGCTCGTCCTCTTAGGTTCTCAACAACGAGCTCGCTCGACACGTTGTGCCCCCGCTGGCTCCGTACTCTGGCAAGACATGCCTTTTGTGTTCCTGTACCATCCAGGACTACTTGGTCGATTGTACCAAGTGCTCGGTCGTTTTGTGTCACCGACGCGAGCCGGACGATCCACTGAAAGCTCCTGACGTGGGTGGGCTGGTCTCCGAGCAATTAGCGGATCTGCATCTGCAAGGCGACGGCGATGGGAAGGTCAAGGCCGGAACCTCCGCGGGCATCGATCTAGACATGAATCCGTATGACGAAGGATGCGTCGGCTTCAACGCCTTCGACTTTCGAGATTCCCGCCCCTCTATCGAAGAGGCAAAGGCCGAGTTCGTTTGTGACGAATGCTGGGACTATGCCGACTTAGGGCTGTATCCGGTAAGCCAATTCATTTTGGGTTGGAGCGCCTAGACTTACCTCTCACCAGCATCAGATGCGAGCGCGAAGGCAGGAGAGAGAAGAGCGGGCCGACCGGCCTCCACCGCGTCTGGCCGTAGTCGTTTACTACGTGGAGCAGTTCTGGCCGCAGGCGAAGCATATATGCAAACGCGTGGCCGAGTTCTGGAGGCAGTGCGGGTACCAAGTGAGTCGCAATTCAGAAATCCGTAGCCCGCTCTAGCCTATCGACGTCACAGTGTACAGTTGAGCCGGTGAAGCTAGAGCACATCTCGGAGAAGAAGGTGGTCTTCAAAGATCTGTGAGAGCTTCTCCTCGTCTCCTCGGATGATTTACGAGAGACCGACCGCGTGTTCCAGGTCCTGGGAGCCTCGATCCTACGAGGTGATGGTGGTGTACCTGACGCACGGCTTGACCGGTGAGCAGGGGTACCAGGTAGCGCACGGTCAAGCGCTTCGTCCGGCGAAGGTGGGATTGCCAAGCCCCCGTCGATCGTGTGCTAATTTCATAGGACTCTCATATTCCCACAGTTTCTCGAGTTCACTCTGCAGAACGTTCGAACGGTTCTGGCCGGCGCCGCTTCTAGGAGAGGCTTTTTGGTGTGCTGTGGACATCCGCTTCTCCACCCGGGCCTCGTATCGGAGTTACGAGAGCACTTGGATAGGTCAGTCTCGAGGAAAAGCAACGGGACGAGGCATTCGTGCTAACGGGTAAACCGCATCTGTAGGAGCTTTGCGTTGGATAGCTTGGTGGGCTGCTTGAACAAAAAGCTTTCTCCCGCGTATCTGGCCAACCTGGTGACCATGTTCAGCTACCACCTCATCGAGGTGTCTGGGGACGCGAAGAACACACTTCACCGCACGTGGATGACGGAGTCGATCGCATGCAGCCACTCCGACCTTCTCTACATGGCCCCAGGCCGCGCTCCGGAGATGTGGCTCTACGCGCCATTCCAAAGCCGGCCGTTGGGGAAGCCGCTGCCGAGTGTGTTCAGCGTTTGTCCGTGCCCGAACCCGATTGATCCGGCGTCCGGCAAGACCCACGCTCGGAAAAAGATATGGAAGGTCGAACATGAAGGTCGACCAGGCTGCAAGCTTAGAGACGTCAAGGTCAAGGCGATTTGTCAGGGGTGCAGGCAAGCGTGGCCGCTGCCTTACGAATCATTGCAGGGGACTTTAGTGAGGGTAGCAGACGTGTACGGGGCGGTCGTTCCTTATTTCTACGAGCCGATTCATGATTGATTCCGACGGGTTCCAGTGTACATAGTTTTGCGCATACAAATTGCTGGTTCATACAAACGACTAGCGCCTAAACGATTTGTTACCTTGCCCAGTCTCGCACTGCGCCTGGCGCAACCACAAGTTCACGTCTTGCCTTGGCGCCGCACGCCGCTCATGGTCCTTATCGGTTTACACATCGCGGTTGACGGTGTGCACCTCACGTCACCTCCCGCCTCATGCTATCGATGGTCACGAGATTACCACCACCATGGGATTACCAACTTCGCTCTTCCGCTCGTAGCTCATGGATTTTCACCAAAGAAAAGAGTGCGGTGTCTTTCTGCACTCGTTTGTGACTATCTTCGAAAGTTTGGTGTATATCCGCTCAGTTTGAGGTCAAGGTGGTAGTCTCCTAGGGCTGGTAATCTCGTGACCATCGATAGAACAGGGACGCGACGGTAACGATTTACTTTCGTCGTCAATCGTAAAACTCGAACTACGTTCTAAGAACGTAGCGGTACGTATCTCGCAGTCCACGGTTGTGCATTCAAATATTGTATATACATGGTGAAACCGGCTTGACCATGCCCTCCCATTTGGGGCACTGGACAGGTAAGACCTACACCGGTCAAGCGGGACCTAAAAGTACTTGCGGTGCTGAGGGTACTGCCTGCTTCTGAGTGATCAATCGTCTCCGATACCGATTTGCCCAGACTGCGCGCGGCCTCAGTGAGCAGGCACCGCCAGCTCCAACCTGAGCTATCAGCTGGAACGACCCACGCAGAGCGGGGGTCAGGCATAGCCTACTCGTGCTGGGCAACGTTGGAGGATCCCTCCGGGATCCACTCGTCCACGCGGCCCCCGAGAACCGACCGTAACCTCCTCCCGCTCAACCATCGGATCTGGCGAGTCGAATTCGGGTTGCCCAAATAAACGAGTTCACTGACTTTGCCGGCACCGGCGCTACGTCCGCCCGCAACGGGTGGGGACCAAGCAATCGCCTGCGGTGCCTATCAAGAGCCGTGCCCGCCAGTGCCCACGGTGAGGGGCAAGGCAACGCCTACGGCGACGAGCACAAAACTCCGATAGACGTCACCACGGAGTTCGAACTAGGTCATACTGTGCGAGCCGACGTCGAGCCGAACGCAAGGTGTCGCGGAACCACACTATTTGTCCGAACATGGGACGAGGCAGAGCCTGCGGTAGGTGGTCGTTCGCGCTTCCAAGAGCCTCCCACTACGTCCGTTCGCAGAGGAACATCGGACAAGGCACAGCCTGCGGCAGCGGGTGGTCAAGGTTGGCAGCGTCGCTCCGTGACAAGTGGCACAATCGTGGAGGGGTGGTGGGACGAGACGAGGGACTGTTGGAGTCGGGTAGAGAAACAACAACATCACGTGAGTCCCTTATATGTGTCGGACCCTGTGAGCATGTGACCTACGCCTCGTGACCTTGCGTCATGCCCGAAACAAACCTTCAACACGTCAACAATCCTCGGAGCGATCGGATCGCAGAAAAACCGGAAGCAAAAGAAGTCCGGTTGTCTCCCCCAGTCCCGCAACTACACTACCACCTATGGCCGGGGACAAGTATGGAGGCAGGAAGCAACCGAGGGGAGGCAAAGCGCCGAGAATGTCTCGTGAGTACTGCTTCCCGCATTGCTGTGCCCTGCTGACTGGTCCCAGTGCGCCCCTTCCTTCGCGCTAGCGCTCCTGTGACGAATCCCGGTAGGGCTGTCTAGTCGGTGAAGATTCTTACGCTAACTACAACGCTGCTGGCAGATGGCCCGGAAGTACCGCCTAGTGTTGGGGACGTGAGAGACTCCAACAGCGAGCCGTCATCGAACGGCAAGTTCCTTTTCGCGCTCATAACCGGCGGTCCGCCCCTGACCTTATCGCTCGCAGGCGCAGTGGGGTTTCCGATGAAGCCAGACTCTGTCGATTGATCGGCGGGACGTGTTCCGCGCGCCAGTACTCATTCAGTAACATTTTGTTTTAACTCCGTCGAACTCGTTACGATGCCGAATACAATATCATCGCGTTTTCTTAGTCTCGCCGTCGCGGTTACATCAATTTGATCGTCAATAAAACAGGACTATGTTCCAGGCGCCCTTCGGGGGCCTGCCGACGTCTTGTCGCACAATATTTCGGGAAGGCAGACGCCAATGCACGGCGCGTGCTCCCCCTCCACCCTCTCCCGGCAATCGATGCGTTTGCCTGGCTATTTGCGCGCCCTGGGACACAATCGGACATGAGACATTAGGGGCACAAAAAGAAACTGCTATGTCGAGTGCAACTACAACAACTACAAAAGGGTTTATATACGCTTCTCGTTTCGCTTCCCGGACATAGTCCACAGCCTCTGCAGAAAGGGCTTACGCGGCGGGCCGTGTGGGTCCGGAGGCTGACGGGAGAGAAACAATTTAGTAAATCGTGTGCGTCCCGACGCTCGCAAGCTTACGAAAATTCGCATGGCCACGTTCTCGCGCTCTGTGAAAAGAAAAGACTCAGTCGCGTAGTGCCAGAACTCCTCTGTCATCGTCGTGTCGTACATCTTGATGCGTCGGCGATGGGTGGGATGTATGGCGACTTGTAGCTCGACGCCGCAGCAAGTAGACCGGAAAACGAATACCACCTCGAGACGGTTCTGGATCTCGGTCTTGTACCTCCACTTCGCGTCCGATCGGCAACCGCAGATCGTTGTGACGTCGGGGAGCTCGACGCCGTACGGACGAGACGATGTCGGGGAATGCATGTATTTCTTGACGTTGAACGAGTAGCCACGTCCGGGTCGTTCCATCAAAAGAATCCCTGTGTGCTTGCGGACCCCGGTCGACTTGCCCCAGATGCGAAGCACGGAGTTTTCCAATCCGACGCCGAAGTAGTAGAGGTTGACGAACAGCTCGGGTAGGATGCGAGCCCATTCGTGAACCAAAAGAGCGCAGCTCGTCGGCAGAACCATAGAGATAAAGGGGGTACTACTCCAGTCAGATCGAAGGCTCCGCTGGGAGTCGAACTTACTTACGTGGTCAGGTATTCCTTGATGCGTTGCATAGCTACCGGGACCCCAAGATTGAGCCCGCAAGCGATCCCGAACAGTCGTGCGGTGACCGCCTTCCGCCCAAAGCCGTGCAAGTTCCGCAGACACGACTCCAGGAACTTGTCCTCGTTCACCCGGGAATCCGGCTGGTTCCGATGCAGGGACGTATGCCACCAGCCGCCCCGGGGATCGCCCTCGGTCATGAACACGACCGCCAGGTGATAAGGTGCGTCGCGGGGTAGCCTGGTGGGTAGTGTGAGAAGCTCTGTTCGTGCGTTCGAATATGCGCTCACTCCTTGAAGAACTCCTCCGCTTCCTCCGGTTTAATCGCATGGTGGATTAGCCTGGTCTGCCAAGCCACGTTCACATAAAACACTTGAAGAGCCGATAGCAGCTGCTCGGCAAGCGTTCGAGCTTCGTCCGCGAGCGAGCGCAAGTGGTAAACCACCAACGCCACGGAAGTTTTCGACGCGACCCGCATGGTGGTCCGGGACCCGCGATTCACGAAGTACTTAGGGTCGGATCAGCGTCCGAGGATATGTCGAGGGGCGAGAGGACTCACGCCGATTGTACGAGGTCGATGAATAGCGACGCAAGCCGGGCAAGGGAACGGAACCACGTCATTGTTCGCCATGCTCTCCGGGATGCTCACGCAGGCCTCCGGCTCTTCTGTTGGATTCGCCGGCTTTTCGCCGATCACGTCGTAGCAGCACGCGTTGGGGCACAAGGAGCAGTCGATGATCCTACCGCCGTCCTCGCACATATAACAATACTGCTCTCGTCATGAGGTTTCGCCCGCGAACCTGCTTGGGCTCAGACTCACCAACTCCCCAGGAGCCTCTACGCCTTCAGGAACTGACGACAGGTACGCCAATGTTTACAACAGTTTATTTGGTTAAGGCTGGACTTCACGTACCTGACGGCTCCGCGTTAGCAGACATGAGAGGCGTTGTGGGTCGAGTGGAGGTGGAAAGATTGGCGTGAAAAAACGCGTGACGCGAGCCAAACAAAGGACCAGACGCGATCGCACGTGACTGCGGCCTATGCCACAAGCACGGGTTCACACGTTTCACCGCCTCTTCACTCTAGGCTTCGTCGCGTCGCGTCCATTACGGAGCTCAGGGGCCTACGAGGCAAGTGGGCTAGGACCATTTGGGTATCAGCGTCTGGTCCCGTCGTAGTCCATACGGTCTGCTTTACACGTGCATACACCGTTACGGATGGGAATAGGATCAGGCTGTGATAGACCGCACCTCCATCAGGAAAATCGCCCGCTGCTTACCTCCCCTGAAGCGCTTGATGAGCTTACTTAAGGTAGAAATGCTCCATGTATGGCACGAAGGAGATGAACAACAACTATCATTCTGGAGTAGCCTGATTGGCTTGGCAAAATGTATGTTAGGCGAACGAAGCATTATCGTTTGTATCAGCCTTGATTAATATGCCCAACCTGCTATAACACATTTCCGACTAACTCGACTACCGATACTCATCAATCTGAGTCATCTAACCTAACACCCGGCCGCCTGTCCTTGGACGTCAGGCGCATGTAAGACTGGTAGGTGTTATATTGAGTATGGACATGGTAAAGCTACCGATATGCCGCTTATGAGCTCTGTTCAGTTTCGGTCAATTTCCCTGATGTCCGCCCCGTTCCCAGACCATCGCCTCTCAATGCATTTCATTGTTGCGAAGTTGCTGCCTGCGCGGGCACACGTGCGTCGGCCAAGCATCAAAATTTCTGGCCACTCGCTCACCGATGCTCACAGGATTGTATGAATAGGAAGCCAGGTTGAAATCGCACAAAGTCGAAAACAGATATGTAAAGCGCCGCGAAGTACACAAGTATGCATACATGACGTCCCCGAACCAACGTCTGATGGCGCGCGTTGGCATGTATTCGAAGGTTCGCCTTCGAGCGTTGAGGCTCACGAAATGCTTTGGTCATTGTGTCGTGGTATATCGCGAGGGGCCTGTTGCGCCCCGGAGGTATGCACTGGTCAAGACGGCGGGTTTGCCTTCGCGGTTGATATACCTCTGTGCGTCATCTCTATCACACGGTACGTAGCACATCTGTTGCGGTTTGTACAGTATACATTTGTTCTGAGTGTTCAAGACGCACGCCTGGTGAGGCGATCGCGGGGAAGCCGTAGGTCGGACTGAAGGGTCGTTTCTCACGGCGCCGCGAGCACAAAACAAAGATTATACACACTTGCGGATTGACTACAATTACATTAAAACAAAAAACGCAACGCAACTCGAATCGATCGGGAGCCTCGGCCGACGTCACGCGGGGGGCTTGGCTGGTACACCAGCGCTGCGACGCAGCCGCGAGCTGCGGTTATCGAGGTCCAAATCTTCGGGGAGGGCAGCCGGCTCAACCGGCGCGATCGAGTGACCGGAGGTCGAAGGAGGTTCGCCGTCGCCTGAAACGGCGCGGGTTGGCCCTGACGGCGCCTGGTGCACGAGGGCGGCAATGGATGTGACCGGCGGAGCGTGGGCGGGCGGTGCGGGCTCTTGGGGCGCGGGCTCGTGCAGCACGGGATCGGTCGGGACTCCCTCCTCCGCTAAAATTCGCCCGAATTCGGCCACGGGCGTATTCGCGGCTTCCAACGGTGGCGGACCCTCCGCTCGACTCTCGTCGTTCCCGCTCACCTCAACAGCAACCACCTCTTGCGTCTCAGGGGCATGCCCAGTCAAACTTGGAGGCGCAGCGACCGTCGTCGGGGCAGGCGGTGTGGGGGCGGCTGGAGCGGTTGCCACGTCCGCCATCGTTATGTCCAGGTCCTCGATGCCCCGGGACGCGTCGACGACCGGCCCAGGTTCAGCCGACGCTGGAGCGCTCTCTTGGGAAAGCATCCCTGGAATCACAAACGAGCACAAGTGGGACGTTGTGAGCGCCAATGGCATGTAACATCATTCGGGGGAATAACTTACCGAGAAATACGTCCTGCAACCCCTTGGCGAGCTGCGATCCAGCGCTCGGAGCGACGACGGCACACTCCACATCTATGGATATGGGAACGGAGGGTGTACAGGCTTAAGGTCAGAAGTGGAAAATGTAAGATATGGAAGCCCGCGACCGCGCTCACCTCCGCCCGAATCCCCACTCTGCTGCAACCCCTCGAGGGCCGTACCCCGGTCCGGCTTCTCGCTCTCGCCCGCCTCTTTCGCGAGCTGGAGCAGCACTTCGGTAAGTCGCAGCTGGCGCCGTGCATCTCAACTTACCTCCGGCGATATCGATGGCCGCTTGGCCGGTTCTGCTGGCACAGTCGTCTCGCGCTCCGAGCCCTGTCTCTCCTCGACCGCAGCAATCGGCGGAGTGCCGCCGATTTGAGCAGTCTTTGTTTCCCCTTTCTCCTCTGCCGCAGGGCTCTTCGCGCCGACTTCGCCTCGCGGCTGGCCGCCAGCCACCTCCTCGTTCGACGCATCCGGCGGATCGGACGCCGCGACTGCCTTTGGTACAACGGGATCGGCGGGCTGCGGAACGGCGGAAGCTTCGGGCACGCTACCGCGACCGGGTTCGGCAGCGGGCAAGTGTCCGTCCGGGACGTCGGAGGAAACTTCTGGACCGCTCGACTCCTCGCCGTCCAAGCTCGAGGACGTCTCGATTTTCCTGGACTTGCGCGAGTTTTCCGGTTCGCTCGTCGCAGGATCCGCCTCAAGTTTACGCTTGCCCTTCGCGCTCGGGCCCGCGCCGCCGGCTCCGACTGCACTCGACCTAGGAGACTTACCTCCCACGCTCGGGCGCGCGCCGCCGGCTCCAACTCCACTCGACCTAGGCTTCTTGGGAGGCTTACCTCCCACGCTCGACCGCCGCCTGCCGGTCTCCTTTTTATTCCCGCCCGCCGCCCGCTTCCGTTCCGCCGCCTCCTCCTCCCTCTTCTGTCTCTCTCGTTCACGCTGCCGCTTCTTCTCCTGCCGCTCCTCCTTCCTAACCGGTTCCGTGAGCTTGTTCCAAGACTGATTGCCGCTGCTGTTCCACCAGTACGGCCGATCGTCGTCGGGGTCCACCGTTTGGAAGGCGGGATCGGCCTGGCTCCCGTTCGGCAGCTCCCTGTATGTCTCCACGGTCTCCTTCCACACGTCCCCCTCGTCGTACTCGTCGGTGGGCGAGAGCAGGGCGTAGCTCGCGAACTCGGTCTCAAGCCACAGAATATGTTCCGCTCTGAATCCAAAGTCGGCGTGTAGAGTGAATTCGATCAAAGATTGCAGGGTACTCACCCGTTTCGCCAGTGCTGATGCGTCTCCTTGGTCAAGCCGACAATGTTCCCCAACCTCCTCGGCTGGATATACAGTCCCTCCCAGTCTACATTCCATTGCCCGGCCCAAACTAAGAACCTGGCAGGTCCGGTCAGGGCGGCTATGTATCCGTACACGACGACGCCCTTCCACCAGGACTCGGGTTTCCCCAGAGTGGGGTAGACGAACTCGCCGTTCCGCTCGAACAGGAAATGGTCCAGAGCACGCACCCTCACTGTCGGAAAATGGCAGTCGCGTTGGTTTTGCAGTGAGCGTACTCACCCTCACCCTCTTCGGGGCGCTTCGCCGCCTCCGTCTTGAGCAGCACATCCTCGCCGTGAACCTTCGTCGGATCGAACGACGGCTGAGCGATCGCAGGGAGCTTGAACATTGGCATGGCGGGAGGGTTGGGGTCTGATATCGATGACGGGAGTCACGTGCTTGTCAACATCGATCAACCCGTGGCTCCCTGAACCACGTGAGCGCCAGCAGGTGACGCGTGACGTCGGGTGATTCTCGAACCCCGACCTCACCGAGCGACCACCCTCGACATGGACATCTCCAATGGCGAACAGCAAGAGCGATGGAGGGACGACAATCGACGCAGCAACCCTGCGTCCGAGGGCGAACTGCTGGCGCTCGAACGCGCTCTGGGTCAAGCCTCCAGTCGACGTGAGTTGTTGAGTCCACGCCACTCGAAGTTTCACTAACCGCGTTACGGACGTCCGGCTCAGGGCGTCAACGCGTTCTCGGGATGTTCCACGCATCTATAGACGGGCGCCAGGGACCGATCCCCGACCAAATTCTGAGGAGCCGAAGCTTCGCGGGGCTAACTTTTGTTGGGGCCGTGTCGACTCTCCACGGCCAGGAAGGTTTGCATTCTCAATGTCTATGGTACTCGTTCGACGAGTTCGATTGGTTCTGGGCGACAATCACGGACGTGGAAACGATGGAGGTGCGGGCCGACTCTCGGTTCAGGGGCGGGTGAGTCAGCCGGTCGACGTCCGTGGAGCGAGCTAACGTTTGTCACACGCGCAGGGCCCCGTGCGTCTGGTTGACTACGCATCTCGCGGAGTACGCCGTGACGACCGCTCACGCGACTTTCGTGAACGACTGGGAGGACGTTCTCGAGTTCTTCAACCTTCCTCGTTGCGACGTTTTGCCGAGAACCGGACCGCCGCCGTACTGGTGGTCGGGGCAGAGCGCAGGGTGCTGGCCAGGCGAGGTGCACAAGGACTTGAAGGACAACAAGCTGTCTCGGGAGACCGAGGTCAGACTGCTCGCCGAAGGCTTCGCGTCGCAGCCTCTCGCGCAGGGAACTCCTTGGAAACGGCTCGGGCCGAAGGGCGACCGGAGATTCCCGGGGCAGCCGCTGCATAACCTCGGCCAGCTGCTCGACTGGGACCTGGCCTACAACGCTGGCCTCAAGATCACGCGTCCCAAGGCCCAGGCCCTGCCTAAGGACAAAGGCCAGGGTGCCAAGCAGGGAAGCGGGAGAGCAGGGGTGAGCCAAGGGGCCGCCCTCTCGATCAAACTTCCCGAGCACAAGATTCCTGCGGAGCCAGAAGAAGATCCGCACCCGGGCGAAAGTAGTAGGACCGAGGAGGATCGGCGGGAAGGCGACGGCGCACGAGGCGGAGCGGAAGGGGAGGGCATGGAAGACTGGGGCGACCAAGAATGGTGTCCCGATGATGAGTCAGACTCCGACGGCGCGTTAGAGGACGCTGGTCGAAAGAGGAAGGTGGGTCCGGGAGGTGCTCGTCGTAAGAAGCTCAAGCTGGATTGAATTGAGTTGTCGTTGTCTTTCGTTACACATGTTTTGGTAATTCAATGTCTTGTCAGTTCAACGCGCCAGACGATGTGCGGTCTGTACACCGAGCAAACATAAAAATAAAAACAAAAAATAAAAATAAAAAAATGAAAAAGGCAGGCGAGCTAGGTCAACCTGCCTCGCTCGTCAGTACTTCCGTGCCCAACCTCGTGCCCAAGATCAATATCCCGTGGACTAATTTGTCTGTATAATGCATGCATGTAGTCACTACCAGATATAGCGACAGCGTAGATGTGGTGGCTGCGCTGTCCGGGGTCCATCCGGGTGCGCTTAGTATCTGCGGACTCATCCTCGCGGCTATCCGCATGATCCCTGCTACTCCCTGCAGAACGATCATTGAACCAAGGGCTGGTGCAGTCACGTGGCCTGGTCCAGCTGTGTGGCGCGCATGGTCCGATCGACCTTCTCGGTCCAGCCCGAATATCCGGACTGATCTCTGATCGACCCTGAGTCCACGTGCTTGGACTAAGCATCGTCGATCAACCTTCGATATCCTCGATCGTGACCGAACCTTGACTCCTCCGACCTTCTCCTCTTCATCCTCTATCACGCAAGTACCCTCGCATATCTGCTCGATGGCCGCCACAGTCACTCCGAACATCATCTGCGCCGGCTGCGACGGACAGGTGGGGCCGTCGCCTCCCGCCGCCAACGAGGAGGCGTACCTCGTCGGGTGTGGTAAGTGTCCATCGTTCCATTGAGACACGCGCGCTGACCGAGGCAACTCCCAAGGCCACGTCGTGTGCAAGGCGTGCGTCGACTCCGCCGTCCTCGATTTTTTCGAGAACGAGGACAACCCGCCGCTCACCGTCGTTTGTCTACGGTGTGGGGACAACGTGATGCGCGAGCCTTGCACTCGCCTTTTCTTTTCGGCTGTGGACCTCACCGCGGGCGGAGATACCCCGCAACTGGTTTTCTTGCGAGAAGAGGAAGCGCGCCTTTCGTAAGTCCACTTACTTCCTCGTCAACGGTTTCGACTGACTGTGCTATCTACAGGGCGGAAGCCGCCAAGCTCTTCGAGCAGGTCTCGACAGAGCTCGACGAGTGCTCCGTGGTCGAAGATCGTCTCAATTCGCTCCGGGGATTTCAGGCAATGTCGGACAGCCTAAAACAACGAAGGATCGACGGTGCAGAGTAAGGAAGCTCTCCGGAGCAGGATATGTCGTAAAAGTGATCGCGTTCGAAAGTCTTGTATGCTCAATGTACATTTACCTGTTATATTCTTGCCGCTAAACACCCCTATGCGTGGTTGGACCTGTTACGCTTCCCGTTGCGCTCGCTGCTTCGTAGTATTTTGTCCGATCGTAGATTCCGGTGTGTCATATAGGTGTCTTCCTTAGTACAGCTTCGTCAAGTGATGCACCTCTCCCTTTAACCAAATTTGGGAGGGTCGCCGCTATTTCCGTTGGTTCGGATGCGCATTTTTGTCTCGATTTTATTGCGCGGCTCATTCCTTATCGCAACATCTGTGCGTAGCTTCTCCCGTCAAAATTGTTACTGATCGGCGATCGTAAGAAACACAACGCGCCCGCCTACATGACCCTGCAACGACGCGCTTCGGCTGGACCACGCAAGAGTCGAAGACACGGCCAAAAACCCAATGCAAGTTATCACGAAGCTCAGCGACCATGCAAAGACCGTTAAACACCCGCCCCTCCCCAGTAAACCATTCCGAATCAGTACACGAGGGACTCGATCATCTCATATAGCCTATATTCATACACGCTTTGTGACATACGCTAGGCTAACAAACAAGGTCGATCACCTGCGCGCGCTGGTTGAAGAACCACGTCAGCATGAGGGACGAAGCGATTGAGCGAGGAAGACTTACCGCTTGGGTTCGTTCGAGCTTGCCTCTCCGCTCGTAGACCCCGACGCCTGCGCGCATAGATGATCCCAATCCCGAATAAGCCCGCGTTCCTCTTCCGCCTTCTCCAGCGTCATATTTTTTGCCCGATCGACGAGACGCTTCTGCGCTCGTACCTTATCCCTGTGGTCAAGTCAGCCGTCAAGTAAGGAGCGACATAGCGGGCAGCAACCGCTCACTGAAGATCCCATACTTTCGCCTGCAGCGCTTCGAACTCGGCTCGCGGTGTCATAGGCTGGGCTCGCACGGGTTTCGGCTCGGGGAATACGCGCGCAGAGCGACAAGTGGGACACCAAGGATCTTCGTCGCGCGCTCGTTGTGCAGCTCTCGAGCTTTCGATGCAGCCGAGGCAGAACATGTGACCTTCTCACTGTAAGCTGCCAGAGAGCGACGTTCGTACGAGCAGCAAACTTACCACACGGTCCAATTAGCCTCAACGACTCTATGTTCAAATCGTCCTCCAGACACACGCGACAGTTGAAGGTACTGCGGAGCTGGGTCATCAGGGACGGTGGTAGTCGAGGTCGTGGTCGTGGTCAAGGGGAGGCGCGGTTGATGATCGGTGAGAGACACGTGACCGTCATGTGGGTCCGTCTGTCTGGTAAGGCCCTGGTCCAGCCGACCGTCTCGATCAAATCCGAAGCCACAAGCTGCACGCGGATAAACCCTGAGTCCACGTGCTCGGGTCAAATGGGCTTCGATCAATCTCGATCAACACGATCGCGACCTCGACTGCTCTCTAACCTCTCCCGCGCCATCTCCGTCCTAATCTCGCAATGGCCGACATCGCGACCTTGAACCTTGTCTGCGCCGGCTGCAACATCCAGATCGGGCCGTCGCACCCCGCCCCCGACGACGCGATGTACTTCCTCGAGTGTGGTCAGTGTCCGGCGTTCGAACGAGAAACGCGCGCTGACCGAGACCACTGCCTAGGTCACGTCGTGTGCGTGGGGTGCGCCAACGAGCCAGTCCTCGATCTGACCGCGAACGAGGACGATCCACCGTCCACCGTTCTATGTCTGCGGTGCGGGGACAACGTGCCGAGCGAGCCTCGCACTCGCCTTTATTCTACGAACGTGGACTTCACCGCGGGCGGCGACACCCCGGAAATGGTTCATTTGCGAGAGGAGGCAGCGCGTCTTTCGTGAGTCAATTCGCTCTCTCGTCAACGGTTTCGACTAACTATGCTCTGCGCAGGGCGGAACTCGATGGGCTCTACCGACAAGCCTCGGCGGAGCTTGCCCTGTTGGTCGCGGCGACAGATCGCGTCAAACATCTCGAGGAGCGGGCGGGCATGTCGGGCAACCATATCTAGTTTGAGAAGCACAGACCTGTCGAATCGTCTGCGTTCGAACGTTTCGAATTTCCAATGTATTTCTTGCTTCATATCTTTGTTACAGCTGAATACACATATAAATACAGTTTAGTTCTCGTTTCTCGCTTCGTCGTCTGCGCTACACATGACCATGATCCCTAATTTCGTCGCGAATTCGGAATCCCGTTTCGGGTTACTACCATCCTATAGTTGTGTTGTGTCGTACAGGGCTACCTCATTCGCGTTTCGATCAAGCCATCTTGGGCCATCCGAAGCGCCCGAGATCTGACTCCCGCTTTCGGCTGGTCGTACTTTTTCTATGGCGCAGCATGCCCTCTTGATGATACAATTGCGCTTCGATAAGCGGGATGGAGATCGAACAAATCACACCGCACTCCCGCAGAAAGAGCAAAAATGCGCTCACGTCCACGTTCGGCATCAGCCCGCACACTTCGGCTTAACGTGGATAGAGTGGCGCAGCGTGGCTGTCACGTGGCGTGTCACGAGGCCGTACATACATCGCGATCGATGCAATCAAAACCCTTCACCACTCACACTTGACCTCGATACCATGCCGAACACTGTGCCACAGGAGGTAGGCGGGTCAAAATACGAGGCGTACGGCCGCGTGGCTTGAGGGGGCCGGGCGCCGGTAAAATTGCGTTAGCAGACGAAAGTAGCAGCGATTCATCCAGACTGATATGCTCTATAGTATGCACGAGGACGGCGCTGGCGAGCGATGAAGAAGAATCGGACGGCGACGATACGGAAGGATCGGAGGCGGAAACTACGGAAGGATCTGAAGAGGAAGGCACACATGGACCCGAGGAGGGAGATACGGTTGGATCAGAGGCGGAGGTCGAAGAAGCGTTGCAGGCGGGTGGTGTTGTAGGTTCCGAGGTGAACGAGGCGGAAAGATCCGCTAAGCAGATCTTCAACCCTGGTTCGGGGGACGCTGTTCCCGCCGCCCGAGACAGTGAGTCAGGGGCTATGGATACGTCCGCCGGAACATCCGCCCGGTATGTACCATGCTCCTCTTGTCTTACCATCGTTGACAGAGTCGTATTTAGCGGAGCGTGCGGCCCGCGGTGAGGCAGGTCCACCAACCGGATAGATAGCCTGTAGCCAGCGAAATCAAGAACTTTGTGCGCAAATCATGTGTTCTGATTGGGGCGCAGCTACAAACGAAGATGATGGCAGTTACGATTCAGCGTGTCTCAACTCCGTTGGTTGTTTGCGAGTAGAGTTTTAGGTCAGCTCGCTCGGAAACAGGCTCGCGAGCGTGGTATTCGCGTCGAGGGTGCATTGTGACCCAGGAAGTTGGCGCATGCATCGTAGCGGTCAGGCAAAGCAAGAGCCTTGAGGTGACAGAGTACGCTCAAAGCTGGGCATTGCCTATTGGGTTTAGGTTAGGTTAGGTTAGGTTAGGTTAGGTTAGGTTAGGTTAGGTTAGGTTAGGTTAGGTTAGGTTAGGTTAGGTTAGGTT
>WSTH01000346.1:0-27487 GCA_019616345.1 Ceratobasidium sp. 395
AGGGGGGGTGGCTCGTCTGCTCGGACAGGTTTTGAGCACTCATGAGCACCCGCCGAGGGAATTTCATTTTGCAGACGGAGGGTGCAACTTGTCCCCTTTGTAAGTCTATAAAATACGGTCCTGGCTCTCTCAGAAGTGCGCAGGATGTATAACACATGTATAGCTCCTATCTAAACCCAAAAGATCTGTGTCATCAAGCTCGCCGACGAGCGAGAACTAGAACGCGCAGCTGACCGAGGGTGAATCACGTGCCCCTTTCGCATACTTTTGATCATGCCGAGTACAAGGCAGCAACGGCGAGGCGCAACACCTCTCGCGCGAAGAGCGTGCTATCCTCATCCGACACGCTCGAACTGTCCTTGACGAAGCTGGGTTTGATGGCAAGACTGAGGGAAAGAAGAAGATTGTCGTGATGGCTGGGACAGGGGCGCAGAGTACGCGCGAAACGAGGATCTTATGTAAGGATGCGGCTGAGGCGGGTGCGGAGTTTGCGCTGGTGCTGACGCCGAGTGTATGGCCTCCGCTGATGAGCAAGGAGGCAATCATCAAATTCCATCAGGATGTGCGTCTATTCTTGGTTTGTCATGACTACGAGGTAGGGGCCTGATTTTGAGGTGTAGGTTGCGGACGTGTCCCCAATCCCGATATTGATGTGAGTACGGGGACGCACTACTAATTGTGAAAAAAAAAAAATAACTGAGCAAGCAACTTGGATTGTATAGATATAACATTCCGGTTGTTACCGCCGGAATCGATTTGGTACGTCTCGTAGTACCCGCATATATCCCATAATATTAAACGTACCAAACACAGGACTCCACTACTCTTTCTATACTCGCTCAACATCCCAACATTGTCGGTGCCAAGCTTTCCTGCGGCCAGATCAACAAACTGCATCGACTCGCCAGTACCCAACCGCCCACGTCTTTCGCACCATTTACGGGTCGCGCCGATGCACTGGTTCCATCTCTGGTGTGCGGTGCGCCAGGCGCGATTGCAGCGCTACCAAACATTGCACCGAAGGCGCACGTTCGAGCATATGAGCTGTTTCGAGAAGGCAAACTGGCCGAGGCGATGGAAATCCAGGTGATGATATCCCATGCGGACTGGGCGATAGCTTCGACCGGAGGTCCAGTTGCTGGCGTAAAGGTATGTAAATTAGTTAGGTGCATGTCGGCTATCATATTGAAAGAGTATAGAGCGTTGTATCGGAGCATTTCGGCTACGGAGATAGCAGACCCAGGGGGCCGTTATTGCCGATTGACATGCAGGCTCGGGCACAAGGCGATGGAGGTGAATGGATGCGCAAGTTGATCCAATTTGAAAAGAGCCTGTAGATGCTTGTGGGTAATCAAGTGTAATAACTCTGAGGATTAACTAAGAGCATTGACATTGATCGCCAAGCGGTTGAGGTCACTCATGCGCTCTCTTGAGGAAGGATCAAGCATCGCACCTATAGATGCTTTTTAAGCTGGAGTTAGTTAGCATACCCACAATCGCGGTAACTGTTGTGGGCATACAAGTTCGACATGTCTTGATCTTGTTATAGCATAAACTTCTCTCTAAGGAATTCACCCTGCGATGGTCTCGCCTACTGACGAAGAGATGGAGTGAGCATTACCCTGCGATACCCTAAGTGAGGATGACAGCTGGGACGTAGTACCCCAGGCGCTAGTGCGAGCGGAAGCGTGCTGGTTAATTCGGACGATAAAAATTGAGCTTGCTGGGTTTGATGAGTTTCAACAACTTGGGTTGGACCTCTAGCATATTGGCTGCTCGTTTCTCTCTAACTCGTTCAAGCCACTACTATCGCCTTATCTTATGCGCGTTAGTGCTGGCCTGCCGGCTTGTATCACTGCACAGTCAATGCGCGCTCGATCATTTCCGCTACAGTAACCGGAATTAGCAAACGACCGACTGGCGCTAAACTACTACATCAGGGAAATCCACCGTGAATGACGTGAGCATGTAAGCAGCATGTCAGGAACTGATCACGCCCATATCCCATAAAAGGCTCCTCAGCCTGACATGCCACCTGATACCGCAGGATAGGCAGCCGGATGCTACACTCCCGCTTGGTTTCGGATATCAGGTGGACGTCAGATCAACAGACATCATACCGTTGTAGTAATCTTCGTCAGCTGAACAAAAAAAGGCATTTGTAAGACCTTGGTATTTGTAAATGCTAGGTCTGAGAGCAAAACTCTGATATCAGTCAGATATTCTTCACATGCAGAGGCCTTACGTCTGAGGGGGTATCAGACCGACCTCTGAATGTGCCCATACTACCTATGTTAGCTACCGCTACAGTTTTAGGGTAGAATCCGTAGCCATCATATTTATTTATTTCACCGTCCAGTTCACACGTCTAATCATACACTCCCAACCAGTGTGTTATGAACCTAACCCGTCAATCATCATAATACTCGACTTTCGTATGTACATTTAGCAGCGAGAGACCCCCCTCGTTAATCCTCTACCACCTAGGCTTGCTAACGCACGCAACCGATCAGCATGTGTTGGTAGATTCTACTAATATCTGTCACGACTTGACACCCTTCCAAATATTATTTCAGGTTTTATTATATTTTCAAGATACATTTTCCTTTTATGGAACATTTGTCATCAGTGAGACATCCTTTGTAATCTTTGTCATCAGGGACCCTTAGTCATCTATCATGTAATCATGGAACGTTCCAGAAGTCTGACTAATGCTTCCTATTTCACATCCGATATCAAATTAGTTATGACTCGTTCTTTGTACACGTAGATACAAGGCTGTGCTCTAAGATGTATATAACCAAGGGCAAGTTCGAGGTTACAGACCAAGAACTTGACCTCTTCGTCAATTCTATTCTCCTCTACCATTCCTCTAAGTCACTGTCCATCAGGGGCATACTTCTTGACTTAGTCGCATCACTATCACCATCACTTAGAGGGGTCTTGACAATATCACTTATCTTTGGGTGATAAGGACAGCGCACACCTCACGACAGATATGAGGGCTACTTGTCCGAGTGGCAGAGCCTGAGCATAACGGTTGTTGCTAATCGTGGTTGGCAGTACGCCCAGGTGCAGGGCCGTAGCTGTCGTCGCTATATTAATAGGGACAGCGGGTTTACACTACAACCGTTTGTGTCTGGGGCCATGGTGGTCGAGTAGAGGGAGGAAGAGACATACGGGTGGGAGAGTGATAGTGATGGCTAGGCGATAATCAAGTCACCCATCACCACGTGATGCTGAGCCGCAGGACTTGTGTACTCGCGCCAGACCGTCAAGATATCAGTAGTGCCGATAGCAAGCCCATGTTCGCAAACGCCGCGAAACGACGAATTTGATATTTTAGGAGTCATAGAACTACTTTTAGCCTACAAAAAAGCGCATACACGAGCAATTTTCAAACGTGCGACACAACCATAAACCGACGTCGAATAGCCATGTAAGTCCGATATGCTTTCCTATGTAAAGCCCACTCAGAAATTCAACAACGGGTGGACATGCACCCAAGTATGGCAAACCTATGTAAACAATGAGGTGGAGCCAAGGTGAGTTCGTAGACATCGTACTGACATCTGCATTCACGTAGGACTCTGGTGGTCTCTATCTTATCAAGATCATCTCGGGCCTGACCTCGTGCCCATCACTAAATCGATATCGGTATTGATAAGTACCTTTTTTTGTCGGCCTGACACACCAACCCAAGCGGGTGTGTAGGTCAGACCGCTCAGACAAATGTGTATTACCGGTCGAATAAGTCGGAAATGTTTGATCGCAGGTTGTAAGGTGCTCGTAAGCCTGCTTCCATATGTAGTTTGTTAGCTTTTCTCTGCTTTCGCTTTCGCTTCTCCTTGCTCTTCAATAAGCTTTGAAACCTCGAATAAATTCGCATTTATGTAATATACAAGAGAATCGTCCACAAGAATCACATAACCGGGGTTGTAGTAAGCAACTTAACACGTCGTGCTGGTTCCTAGTGACTGTGTTCGTTCTCCCTAACCAATGTGGCTCAGATCAAAACAGATGATTAGTGTTGTATAAATCCGCCAAAACGTACGCTCACCAATATACAATACGCAGGTAACCACAAACTGTTTCGAATGAGAACAGAATTGTTAGCTTTGTATCGCTCTCAATAACACACTTCAAGGGCCGCATACCTCTACAGGACCAAGGATTGTTTGAGAGTCGAGGGGATGAGTGGATCAGAGCCCGGCCACTCCATGTTTTAAGTTACTGACGGCAAGGTGCGCGGCGCAAGGCACTCTGGGAGTTTCCGCAATTGGACATCTTTCGTCTGCCATGCCAAAGTGAAGCGCATATAGCGACTATGGTCACATCAAGAAGCGCAACTCCTTGGGCGGTAGCCTCATCAAGGCATATTAATTAAGACTGGTATGTATTGAAAGTCTCTTCCGCCTAATGTGCACTTCTCAGAGCCTTATTGAGCTACTTCGGAATGATGTTTGCTGTTCCTCTCTTTCGTGCCATACATGGCGCATTTCCGCCTTAGATAAGCCAATCAGGCGCTTCAGCTCAGATAAGCAGCGGGCGATTTTCCTGATGTAAATACCACGTGCCTGAGCTGATATTGAGATATCCCTTGCCCTCCTCATCCATCATCCTACTGCGATTTCCACACGAATACTGTGATGACGTCCGAGCAGGCACCTGGAGGTGGACGGGGGTTCCGGCGCCGTCTCAAAGGTGCTTTCTATTTCATACGTTTCGGCGCATGTTGAGACCAACTTTGCCCTGGTCTAGAGATCAAGCTCGAACCCGATAAATCAGCATACGAGATCACCGTCGGACTACAAATCGATGGTGTGAGGGTCCACAAACTACCGCGAACGAAGAAAGGACAGCAGCTGCGTTGGGACCAACTACGCGTACCATGGTTAGTGGGTTGGGCTGCATATATCATGTTACTCATACAACCACGGTCGATCTTACTTTCTAGCGATCTTTCTGAACACTCGACGGTCACCCTTCAGGTTACCGAGATACACTCGTTCTGGACGGAGCGGGTAGGAACAGCTTCGTGTCTTGCGTCTCAGCTAGTCAATCAAGATCAGGTGTCAGTAGGTACGGGCGTATTTCGAGGCATCGATGAGATGCCTTTAAATCTAATAAACTGTATGACAGGATGTGAAAACAATACGTTTAAAGTACAAATGATATTCCTTGGGGAGGACGAGGTGAGCGCTTTGAACGCAAGATCGGCATGCTTACGGAAGCGCATCAGGCGAAACAAGCATACTCGGAGGCGCTCAAGAAGGTCGAGCAGATGGAGAAGCAGCCAGGCTTACTCGAGAGGGCAGGCAAAGTCGGAAGGGCGTTCAAAGCGCTCCTTGACCTAGGAAGCCTCATGGCCGACGTGAGTCCTAAGTTTGTAGGTGCAATAACTTAGGCTACACAGCTCGGCTATGTAGCTGGATCCCACGGGCGGGGCAAAAGCAGCGTTCTCGGTCTGCGCGAAAGCGTGGGAGGTACGCATGAAACACTGAGGAGCGTGGCTAGCGTCGTGATCGTACCTTTATAATCTGCCCAGCATCTCGAGCAGCAAGAGAGTCAAGACGCGGAACTGAATGAGCTCGTCAAGCGCATGGCACGAGCAATCCCGTCGATCAAGTCACTCGAGGACAAGGCAGGCAGCGATCTAAAGGAGACGCTGATGGACATGCTGAACCTGATCGAAGACGTATCCGTGTTCATTCTGAGTACTCGATCGCGGAGTCCTTTCGGTGAGAGTTACCCAACAGTTAAGATAGGATTGATCCAACCAACCATCGTTCAATCAGAGCGAGCGATACGAGCTGCGGTTAGCTCAGACGTCTCAGAACAGTCTCAAACATATATCACCAAATTCGAGGAGCTTGGCAAAGAGCTCATGTTAAGGATGGGTACACAAAACCTTCAGATCGGAGAGGTGGTACGCGAGCGTGTGGAAGTAGAGAGCAAACGCGCGGAAACAGAGAGTAAGCACAGGGACGACGACGAGTTGAACTGCATTAACGGGACTTGATGTATGAGCAGGAACAAACATGAGACTACGGGAGCTGAAGCCGGCTGACTTGGCTGGTTACGACCCCAATCGAAAGTGCCTTGTTGACACTCGGATCAAAATCATAAATGAGCTCACCGACTGGGTACAGAAATCGGACACTGGACCACGCCTCGCTTGGGTCCATGGGCTAGCTGGTCTTGGGAAGAGCTCTATCGCCACCTCTGTGTGCTTTCAGCTCGATCATCAGCGTGCTCTTGCGTCTAGCTTCTTCTGTAAACGCGACAGTCCCGAGCTTCGCGACCCTCGGCGAGTTCTGACGACCATCATATATGGACTCGCGTTGCGCTGGGGAGCCTACAAAGACGTAGTAGCTGATGTGATCGCGGAGGATCCCGAGCTACACCTGAAACACATTCAGCCGTTGTATGAATTGTTAGTGAACAAACCGTTACAAGGCCTAGTCGGAGCGAAACGGCCAGCGGGCATACTTGTGATCGTAGTCGATGCGCTAGACGAATGCGGTGATATCGTTACCCGAAAACAACTACTTGCTTGCTTGCGAGGCATGTCGCGGCTTGAGCCCTGGTTGAAGATCATTGTTACAAGCCGCCCAGACCCAGATATTCGAGAGTTCTTCGGATACGCGGGAGTAGACTGGTATACGGAGTACAACGTACTCAACTATGACGCCATGGACGATGTTCGCGTTCTGATCGACGACCGCTTGAAAGAACTAACGCAAGCCGAGGACTGGTCAAAAGATGCGGTTGAACGACTATCGCTCCGGTCGAATGGACTGTTCATATGGGCGCAAACTGCATGCCAGTTTATCTTGGATGGCTTTGACCAGCACAAGCGCTTGAATCAAATCTTAGCAGGCACGCATATACGCGACTCATCTGCCGACTTAGACATTCTGTACACCACCGCGGTGACGACCAGCGCGCGGGACGGTGCGGATGATAACATGGAGTATACGATGAAGTGTCTAGGCATCGTTGTCGTTACTGCAACCCGCACGCCTCTCTCAGTTTCCAGTCTTGCCCAGCTCCTCCATGGGCATCCCTGTATGGGCATATCACAAAGGGTTCTGGACCGGGTGCTGCATAGTCTATCATCAGTTCTGTATGTCGATCGGAATCAGGGCGGCGTCGTTCGCATTTCGCACCCTTCATTCATGGACTACATCACCGACTCATCACGCTCGAAGCAGCTCTGCGTAGACCTTGAGCGGCAGAACACCATACTCGCAGAGTGTTGCCTCAGGGTTATGAACGAAGGGCTCAAATTCAATATATGCGGGCTGGAGACCTCTCACCTGCTTAACAGTCAGGTTCCGAATCTAGACAGTCGAGTTCGACACGCGATCCATCCACACCTGAGCTATAGCTGCCTGTATTGGTCCAGCCACGTCGCCGACGCTTACATAGACACGCTCGACGGCTGCCTGCGACAATTCTTATTCCAAACGCCGCTGATATACTGGATAGAGGCGCTGAGCCTGCTTGGCAAACTGAGGACGGCGCTATCCAGTCTGTTACAGTTTATGGGATGCAGTATACCAGTGGGTAGCACTAGATCACAGCTCAATCTAAGTATTAACGCAATAACACAATCTAGGACTATATGCAAGACTGTGTCGTGGTAGCCGGCGATACATACAGGTTTGTTATGTCGTTCTATGACGCGATATCGAAGAGCACACCCCACCTCTATATATCTGCACTCGCATTCGCGCCGAGCGAGTCGGGGATTGCACAGCGTATGCGGCTATTTTTCTCGAAGCTACCGACTGTTATCCATGGCGCTGGGACGGAGTGGACGCTGTGCCTAGCCAGCATATGGGTTGGTAGCCCAATGGATTCTATCACGGTTTCCCCAAACGGCCAGCGCATTGTCTCGGGCTCTATGGATGACACAGTGCGAGTGTGGGATGCAGAGACAGGCGATGTGGTGCTGGGGCCGCTAAATGGTCATTCAAAATACGTTACCTGCGTTGCGTTTTCCTCCGATGGCCGTTGGATAGCCTCTGGCTCTTGTGATAAGACAATCCGCGTCTGGAATGCAGAGACAGGCGGGTCGAGGCTCGATCCACTCGGAGGTCACACAGGCGACATCACATCAGTTGCGTTCTCTCCCGATGGCCACAGGCTTGTTTCAGGTTCCATGGACCAGACAGTGCGTGTGTGGGAGATAAAGACTGGCCAGCCCGCACTCGAGTCACGTGACCATTTGAGTGAGGTGGTGTCCGTCGCGTTCTCTTTACCTGGGTCCAAGCTCTCGGTGATGTGTCATCTGTTTGGCACGTTGTTTGCCAGTGAAGCAGAGTCTTCACCGAGAGCTTGGAATAATTTTGCTTGCTCATCTGGGGTCGACCGCGAGGCTAGTGGCGCGGTGGCGTTGAGTCCCCGGGGCTCGCGGCGCTAGCGACAGTTGTAGAGCGCCCTCGGATCCGTCGGTTCGCGCTTTCAGATCCCCGACATCGCGCGAACGAAAACTCGAAATATTCGCATTTCGGGGGGGTGTTTTTGCGCGGAATTTGCATCCGGGCTCGAGTGGACGCCCTCCCGAAGGCTTAGCGCCGGGCTGTTCGCCCACTGTGCAGCTTGGACCATGGTCGTCGAGACGGTTTCCTCATCTCCCTCCATGTATCTTTCGTTGTAGACCCCAATATATGCACCTTTAGAAGTCCACACGTCATATTTATCCTATTTAATCTACATCAAACTCGCTCTAATGGCAGAACCGGCCGATTCTGCAGCGGCTGGCCCCTCGCGCCCCTCCCACCCTCCCCCCGTCGACCCAGACGCAGACCTCCGCCTACGATTGCGAGAGGCGACGCACAAAGCGACGCAACGCGACCCGTACGACTGGCAGCTCGACATCGCTGTCGCGTTGTGCAGGGGACGAGACGTCCTGTGTCTCTCCCCTACCGGCTCGGGAAAGACTCTGGCATTCGTCATGCCGTGCTTCGTAGAGCCTCGAACGCTCGTATGGATCGTCAGCCCGCTGAACTACATCGAGCAGCAGCAGGCGCGAGTATTTCGTGACGATTGGCACCTGGACGCAGTCGCCGTCAACGCGACTACGTCCTACCCGGGTCTCCACAAGGTACGTCGTCGTGTTTCTCTGGCGTCTCAACGATTAGCTGAGGCGACACAGGACATTTCGAACGGAAAATACAGGGTAATAATATCCTCACCGGAGCAACTGCTCGAGTACAACAAGCTTCGCCCGCTTGTGATTCAACTCGCCGGCCAGGGCTACAAGCACGTCGTCGTCGTCGACGAGTGCCACTGTATCTGCGTATGGAGCGAGAATTTTCGAAAAATGTACGGCTTAATCGGAAGTCTGCGTACCTTTTTGCTCCCCGGAACGCCGTTTTGCGCTGCTACTGCCACCGCGACCCAGTCTATGAAGAAACAAATCTTGAGCTCGCTTCATTACACGGACAGTTACTTACCGATCAACCGGGGCTACTGGAAGCCCAACCTCTCGTGGCACATCTATTATATGTATGGGAGCAACTCCTCAGTCGGCGAGGTAACCCAAATGTTCCCAAAGAACCTGAACTCCGAGTCAGTCATCCCGCAAACCATAATCTTTGTTGACGAGCGAGGACTTGCCTTTCGGATGATGGACGTCTTGCGCGAGTTCCTGCCGCCGGAGTTGGGAAGCCAGGTCGAGGTGTATCATGCGCTGCAAAGCCAACTCGCCAAGGACTTGACGGCAAAGCGGTTTGAGAAGGGCGAGATCCGAATCTTAATTTGCACCGAGGCGCTGACCATGGTGAGTACAAACGAACACTGATAGCACGAGAAGGGACTTATCTTGGCGCCAGGGGTGCGATTTCAAAACCATAAAACAGGTGATTATGTTTAAAGTACCTGTGTCACCAGCTACGGTGCTACAGCGTGGCGGGCGCGGTGGGCGAGACGAAAGCATTCAAGCTCGGGTAGTTGTGATGGTCGAAGCGTCGAAACGGGCGCAGGCGATCGCTGATTTGGCGCCGGAATTGGCGGCCGCCGAGCGGATGAAGACGAAACAGGAGGATGAGGAGGTGTCGCTGGAGCCGGTGGACTTGGAAGGCGAGGATGCCGGCGGCGAAGGCGAAGGGCCCGAGGACGAGGCTGCGGCGGAGGAAATCAAAGCGGCGGCTGCGGAACACGGCAAAGAAGATCAGAAGATATTACAAAAATTTTACGCACCTACAGACGAATGCCGCACCCTGGTGCTCGACGCTGCATTCGATTCGCCCCGGCACGCGCCGTGTATCTCCGTGAACGGATGCGACAACTGCATTCGACGTCGCATCAGACAGTTAGAGGCGAAGCTGAAGGGGGAAGCTGATGGCGCAGGTGACATCGTCAAGCAGGAGCCAGCGGATGACCCGAACGTGCTGGTCCAGACGATCGAGGGCCTGCGAGCGCTGCTAATCGAGCCCCAGACGGAAGACAGGCTGAAAAAATCGACCAAAAGGCCCAAATACCGACGCATGGACGAGCGTAGCGAGCTGGAAAGACTTCTGAAGCGCTGGCGTGGGGAAATTTACGAATCAGAATTGAAGAGCCTCGGGATACACACCAGTTACATCGTCACCGACCGCACGCTCCAGGCGATCGCCAAAATCCCACCCCCCGTAGTTCTCGAGTCCCTATCCGCTGTATCTCCTGCGTGGCCAGAGAAGGCGCGAGTCCGTTGGGGGCCGTCCCTTTTGGCGAAGGTGCAGGAATACGACCAGCCCAACCGAATTGTTGAACGACAAGTCGAGCGAGTCCGGGTCAAAGGGGAGAAAGCGAAGGCGAAAGGGGAAGAGGAGAGCAACCGGATCGTTTTGGAGACTCAAGACGCCTCAGAACCAAAGACTAGAAAGCGGAGGTCAGCGCCGGACGACGCGCCGAAGTCGACGCCAGCAAAGAAAGCACGCGTCCAGCCTGCTGACTCAGCGCTAAGCGCCGGAGGCTCGGTGGGTCCCACGGGCCAAAGACCAGCTGCGGCAAGTGTAAACGCGGGCTCGAAAGCCTCAACAAGTAGGAGTACAGCAGTAAGTAGCTCAAATATTGGTTGTATTGCGCCAGAGGCACTACTTAATGCTTCCCAAAAGCCTTCATCTAAAAGAGTAAGACCGCATCCGACGACGGGAACCGGCCAGTCCACTGCCAAACCAGCAGTCCCAACAGCTCCTGCTTCCATCGAACACACTGAAAGTACCTCGCGGCAGCACTACCGCCCTCACACATATAACCCGGCCCTAAATTCTCAGGATTTCGACTTCTCGACCGCCAAACCAGTATGCAGAATATCAATTCCGGTACAAAACACTCCTTCACAGGTCATTCATCAGCCGTCATCCTCCGACCCACTGATTCCCAGCGCCAGCACCAGCAGTGCAACGTCGCATACCACCGCTCCACCCGCCCAGAACCCTCAAGTCAACTGGAAATATTACAGGCGTCAGTAAGGACCACCGAGGCGAGGATGTAAGTGTTACCTATTCATCCGCACCTGATTGCTCTGACTCCCAGTTCATTTCCATTGCTTCAGCCAGCGCCACAGCAGCTTCACTCTGATCTAGTGGCTGCGCCGGGCTATGTGGACCTGGCTGAGGAGACGAGGGGGCTGCCGGCGATTCGAGACTATAGATCTGCTCGGTAGACCCTAGTTTAATATATTGCTCTCGGTTTTCAGCTAGTTTGTCGAGCCAGTTAGTGTTGATTAAGGACTCGGCGCCAAGCTTGACTTGATCTTTCGCGTTGTCAGCTTTCACTGCAAGCTTCCTATTGGGAGTGTGTTGATGGACCTTCGAGGCCAGGTGCCGGCTAGCGAGTAAGTTGATGTCGAGCTCAGCCGAGACGTCCTTGTGGACCTTGGTCCGATGAAATTCAAAAAGATCATCTTCTAGCTGCCGAGCAATTTCGCCTAGGATAGGTATAGCCGGGGAGATTTCTTTGTGGGTCTCCCAACTTGTTGTCTGAGGGGGTGGACCAAACTGCTACAGACACACACAAGTGGATTAAGTGGATATATGCGCATATATTTGAGCTCCCACACCTTCTGCTTGCCATTATTGAACTCCTGCAGCCGGTCGCATT
Organism: Ceratobasidium sp. 395; assembly: GCA_019616345.1. NCBI lineage: Eukaryota > Fungi > Basidiomycota > Agaricomycetes > Cantharellales > Ceratobasidiaceae > Ceratobasidium > Ceratobasidium sp. 395. The sequence continues at coordinate 12,097 of WSTH01000346.1, forward strand.
CATAGAACGCATTGGTGCGCCCTGATGTGTTCACCAGCCAGGCATGGTCCCGGATTGCATCCCTAAAACAGAGCGAAATAAATTAGTAAAAATTCCGGTTGTACTCTAGCACAACCTACCTCATCTCTGGTGTCGCTTCATGGCACATCCACTGCATAGCTTCTGCTAGCTCCTGCGCATAATTGTGCCTTTCACACCCCTTGAAATAGACAATGAGGCTGGGAAGCAGGTCCTCCAGCCACCCTACATTCCCAGTCTGAATTGCCTTTCGCACAGAGTAATACTGCAGGAGGTCACGAGTCTGCAGGATAGAGTTGTACAGGGTCTCGTCCAGCTCGGGTGCACTAGCAAGAGACTCTGCAGCCGACGACGCAACCCGCTCAAAGTAAATGTGCTGGGCTGTCTCAGCAAGCATGTCTACAGAAGCCGACTTGACCCAGTCAACAAGCCCTCCCAGAGTGTCCTGTCCAGCATAGTGCATCCACAAGCTCCGGACCAAACCAGCTAGCTTATGTTGAAGGAACTCGTCATTGGTGAAGAAGTCAGGGCGTGACTTGCGCATGTTCATGTTCAGACCAACCCGGTTCAGCAGCTTCAAGTCCTGGTAGAAGGTGGTGGTATGGTCACTTCCACGGTGGGTGTCAAAGGTTGCCATGCCAAGGTTGAGGAGAATATGAAACCAACCAGGGACAACAACTACCCAGGACAGACGCTCATAGCCATTAGGGTCGCGCACACGCAGAGCTTTGAGAGAGCGGATACGGGCAGCAGTCATCTGGTCGCCAATGATAGGGATGAAACAAACCCCAGTACCAAGTAGCTTTTGATTCTCTACCGAGTCAAGCTCCGTCCCATGTAGCAGCTCAGTGATCACCTGCATATTACCGCCAACACTAGATTCATCGATTGGCACAGTACCCAGCATAAAGTACTTAGTCTTGTGGTCACTACCAGAGGGCATAGCATGGCGCAGCTCAGGGGCAAAAAGTTTCTCATCGAAGCGAACCTCCAAGTTAGCAAGCCCCGGCACAGACTCAAAGAGAATATCAGAGATTGCAAAGACACCCCAGGCAGAGAGTCGCCCCAAGCGTTCAAAGTCAGCAAAGTCATCCCAGGAGAGGCGTTTCTGGTCAAGAGATGGTGCTGACTCGGGGTTCGGGTCAATAGGCTCCTGAAATGTATTGGTTTAAATCAGTCAAAATGTCAAACTCCAACACAGCCACTCACCGTAGGTGTGCCGGGTACCTCCTTGAAGAACACATGCTTCACAGAGTCCGGAAGCTGGACAACAGTCATGGCAGTCCCATTGTCGGTGACAGTGTGGCGGTCTCCTCGTTGTGCCTTGATTGGGGTGGGCAGCCGAAGGTTGTCGTAGATCCAGAAAACCGCATGGTTCTGGACGGCTTCCTTCATCTTCAGGAGGGCCTGCTCGGAAAGGGTCTTGACTGCGGCAGTGGTCCAAGGGTAGCTAGTTGTATAGCCACACTTGTTGAACAGCACGAAGAGCGACTTCGGGGCACGCTTGGCACGGAAATACAGGCTGACGTGCTTCTGCAGCTTGTTGCAGCGAGGTGCCAGCTGAAAGGCAAGTGAATGGACGTTCATAACCGCAGCCTGAGAGTACAATTAGTCCGGGGAGCAAAAAAAACGCAGCATATACGTGAAACTCACAAACGACGGAGTCACATCCTCAGCGCCAGAAGCGCCGGCACGTCGCCGAGCACGCGCCTGGGGCTTGGTCTCTCCAACCAGGGTCAAAAATCGCACTAGATTAGGCGTCAGGCGGGTGGTTTGGTCGCTCAGGGCCGCGAATTTGATGTTTTCGACGTCAGGTATGTTGTCCAGATCGCCTCCTTGGTCGTTAAGCTTAGCGTCAAGCGCCAGGGAGTCGAGCTCGGCGCGCGAGAGTTGGGTCACGTGACGCCATGCCCACCGGTTCATCTTCTCCGTAGCGGCCTGGGGGCGACTGCCCGTGTAGTTGATCGGGGTATGTAAGTGATCCAGAATCGCTGGGAGGCGTGAGCTCCCGGTGAGCTGGCGCCTCGTGTCCCGCAAGCCCAAATCGCTAACGCATTGGCCGTTCCCCCAGAGCAGTGCGTCAAGGAAAGTGTCGAGCTTCAAGCCCCGTTGGTCAATGCACGCTACGACCGCTTTCACAGCCTCGTACTCGGCAGTTTCGTTCGTCGCAGCCCCTTGCACATCAGGATTGGGGACGATGTCGGGCTCCGGCTCGGTATCCCACTCGGCGGGAACCTCGTCTTCAGGGTAGTCGTACGCGTCGTCATCATCAAAAAATCCAGCAAAGTCGTCCATATCTCAAAGCTTGTGATAAGACAGTTTACGGAGCGAAGAGTTAATGGACTGTTGTGTATGTAGAATTGCGAATAGTCAAACACTTGCGACGTCGCAGTAACTCAAGCAACACTTTCGTTTGGTCTGTACGGTACAAGACGTGGACAAGAGACGGAGATGTGTGGGCTGCACCAAGTGCGTGTGTGTACAAACAGAGATGGAGGATAGTGCTTCAACGATAGGGCCAACTGCGGTATTACATCGGCGTATATGCGGCTGAGTTTTGAAGAACACTAAACAAACCACCGGTAAGCATTTTGGCACTCTGGGTGATCTAGTCGAGCAAACCGTACCTTCCCGTTCTCAAAGTGTTAATCGATTGCATACGAGGGGCCGTCATTGTGTCCCCTACGATGAAGATGGAGCGGGCGCTGGTGCCAGAGAGTTCCTGGCTTTCCGGTCCGGCCTGTCCCATTGCGAGCAGTAGCTCGGTTATCTCTTGTATATTACAGACGGCAGCGGATTCATTCGTCCCCGCAGTGCCCACAGTTACAGTCTTATTCTTATTTTCACTCCCAGAACTCATGATACCAAGTGAAAGACGGCGAGGTAGTAAAGAAGGGGGACAAAAACTGTGACAGTTGAACCGACGGTTTCAGTCAGCTTATACAACAGAACCCGGCTAAAAGACGGAGCATGCTCGGTTTATACCAGGCGATTATCTACGAATAGAAGTGAGAAGTAGATTATCGGAGCTGATAAGGTTACGGAAGATAGTGAGTCGAAGGACAGGAGGGTTGCGTGGTCCAGGTGTGCATAAGTTTGTCGGCGAACGACCAAAGAAACAAATGTGATAAGCACTATAGTTGCAGAATGCTAAGAACACAGTCTCGAAGTATTACACAGGATGGAGTAGCGTGCAAAAACGGCGCGATAGGTGCTTTATTCTAGGTGCGCGTGTATACAATCTAGTCAAACATGCGAGCGAGAATCATCGCTGGTCTATTACTCCACGCGAGTTAGTCCAGATACTGCCAGATTTCACTACATTCGACGCACCTAGAGGACAAAACACACCAAGATGACACCTCTCAATGCGCGGCCAACAAAACGGTCCTGCGGGTCGAACCGGCTGATCCGCTTGCCTAGACGTGCAGCCAGCCAAACGCAAGGTCACATAGACGTGATAACGCGAGTCATTATACAGGACTTGCCACAATCTTAAGTTTATATGGCAAGTTGTTCGGGTTGTTGTCGGCTGAACTCACTGTAGAATGAACGAGAAGTTGAAGCCGAGCTTAGAGCAACGAATGTGTGCTACCAGAGGCTGCGAGCAGAACCAGGCAGAGAACGATGTCGGATTCGAGGTCCCTCACGCTAGTTTGTCGCCTAGACAGAGTAGTATTCTATTTTCGAGTCGAAAGTGTTGATAGCCGTAGGTGCGAGGCCGCAAGGGAGAATGGTGGTCTGGTCGAGTTTGGAAGCACTAGTTGTATGTAATAGAATCGTATAGTACACCTCGGAGTCAATAGATAACGAGTTCCATACATTTCGACTTGGAGTTTCGTGTGGAGGAGGACGAGGATAGACGAGGAGAACGAGGCTCCCGCGAGGCACGTGACCAAATCGAGCGTTTTCCCACGAAATCCTTCGAGTTCGCGGGCTCGCTAGCGGGATTTGGCGTGGGTCGGAGGCGCACCGGATGGGTGCATAATCGTCAATTCGAAGGCAAAGTATAACATTCTGTAAGCCAGCTATATACATTATTAACCGGGGGAAGGAGAGATCCGCGGCACAAGGGACCCCAGATGGGCAATGAAAATTATTCCAAGCCCTCAGGAGCGTCTTTGCTCCGACGTTTGCCAAACAAAGGACCAAACAGTCACGTGCTCCTGAGGGCTTGGATCCAGGTAAGCGTTCTCTCCCGATGGCCGTTGGATCGCCTCAGCCGGCGGCACATTGCGCATCTGGGATGCAAAGACGGGCGAACCAGCTCTTAAACCCGGGTATGACAATTCAGAGTGGGCAATCTCCGTTGCGTTCTCACCTGATAGCCATCGGATCGCCTTGGGATTCTTTAATAGCACAATACGCATCTGCGATACAAAGACTGGCGACATGCTACTTGGGCCGCTACAGGGGCACTCGAACTGGGTGCGATCCCTTGCGTTTTCTGCTGATGGTCGTCGTATAGCATCGAGCTCCGATGACAAGACCGTGCGCATCTGGGACGCGCAGACTGGGGATCCCGTGGCGCAGCCACTAGACGGCCATTCAGACCGAGTCACATCTGTCGCATTCTGTCCCAACGGTCGAGTAGTCTCTGGTTCGCGGGACAAGACCATACGCATCTGGGACGTGGTCGGTGGAGGGGAAGTAAAGTTGACCAAGCGATCTAGCGCGTCAAACGGCCACTCAGGCAAGGTGAACTCTGTTGCGTTCTCGTCCGACGGTCGCTCCGTGGTCTCAGGCTCTGAGGACAGAACAGTGCGCATTTGGGACGTAGAAACAGGCAAACCAGTACAAGAACCCCTGAGAGGTCACATGGGTGCAGTGGAAGCTGTCGCAGTCTCCTCGGATGGTCGTTGGATCGCGTCAGGGTCCCAGGATCAAACAGTGCGCATCTGGGACGCAGCCACGGGAAACGTAACGCTCGAGCTGCAAGGTCACTCGGGTTGGGTGTCGTCTGTCGCGTTCTCGCCCGACTGCCGCCTTATAGTCTCGGGCTCCTGGGACAAAACAATACGTATCTGGGACGTGGAAACCGGTCAAGGTGTACTCGAACCACTGTCAGGTCACTCAGACAGTGTGAGGTCAGTGGCGTACTCTCCCGACGGCCGTCGGATAGCGTCGGGCTCCGATGACGGGTCAGTACGCATCTGGGACTCGAGAACTGGTCAAGTCGTATTAGGAACACCAGAAAGTGAACTCAGCTCCGTGCGTTCTGTTGCATTCGCTTCCGATAGTCACCGGATCGTCTTCGGTTCTAATGGAGGTGCCGATTACAAGGTAACCCTAACCGTCTTTGATGTAGAGACAGGCGACACACTCTTTGGTCCTATAGAAAGGCAGAGCATGTCGGCATCACCCGTTGCGTTCTCTCCAGATGGTTGCTGGATAGCTTGGACAGGGTCCGACGTAATGAACACGTATATAGGTATCTGGAACGCACAGACCGGACAATCTGTGCACAAGCCACTGCAAGGTCAGGCGAGGTTTGGGAACTCTGTCGCGTTTTCTCCTGACGGACGTCGCATCGTTTCTGGCTTTAATGACATGTCGGTGCGCATCTGGGATGTAGACCCTCGCACTCTGTCATACGCGGCGAGCCCAAAGTATCTTCCTGGTATGTCCACCTATTTGGTCTTCATGCAACTCGCTCATGTTATGGGCATGCCACAGGAACCGAAGTCCCGCTTCTTCCACCGCATGAAGCGGGCGATAGGCTTTTGGTATCCGGCGGCCAGCTAGCTCGTCGTACACACTCCGAGTTAGGTAGCTGGGTGACTTCTACTACAGGTGGACTTATTGTTTGGCTCCCCTCAGAGTTGCGGGAGGTGGATGACTGGCTGCTATGTATAGCCTCACCACAGGTTCGTCGCCGAGTGATCATTGACTTTACTGAGTTTGTACATGGAGAGTCATGGAATACGATCTACGATGGCTAATAGCTATCCTTGAACTGTGCGTAGTAACAGTGCATGAATCCTGATCGTCTCGAAATTATATCCATACATCTACTGCGTGGCATGTAGATGTATGTGTGAACTCACAGCATATGGACTACCGTCGGTGTACGAGATACTTCATGCCTCGCCCATATGAACACTTTTGTGCGGCTTCAAGCATCGCTAATATCTGTCATTTAGGGTCTTGGGATGAAATTACGATCATTGATAGCTGATTATATATGGCTGGTTTGTCGCCGGATATTTTGTCCTGGGCGCACTAACTCGTTCCGCCGGCCATGTTTTCCGACATCTAATTAGTATGGTATTGAGGTAAGTGATTATTACTTTGGTCGAAACTCTGGTAGTGGCGACTTTAGGACGCATACATTCACCTATGTCTTCCACTAGTATTTTCCTGAAGCTACAGGTTCCGAGACTTTCTCCAAGACAACAACCCTTGCCCAAATACGCGCTCGAAATTGACGCACAGAGCACCAGCAGTTAAGTTTCGACCACCTCAACAAACTAGCGCACAAACCACCCAAGTGGGTTTATAAACCTCGCTTCACGCACGCCCAGCTCCTCACCACTCAGGCCTTTTGGCTTAGATCAAGTGTAGTATCTGTTCTTTTAGTCTTAATCGACTAAACGGCTGGCACCGCCAGCATACTCGATTATTCAATTTTTGTCGCCCGAGTCGATGCTCCTCTGCTTGCAAGAGCGTTGATGAGATGACCTTGCCACTACAATATCGGCTGGCGTTGTCCTAGGATCTTTCTTAGTTTTTCGAGCAACACAAGGCCTAACCCTAATGGCTCATGCCTATGCTTTACCTTTTAGACAGACGAAAAATGTACCTTTTCTGGTTAAGTCCACCAGATATTACAAATTCTATAAATTACGTGCCGGATTCGGTGGCTGCACAGCCCACCACCACACTCTGATCTTCTTGCCGCATGCCCTACAGACTAATAGCCTAAGACATCTAGCACGTTCTATCGTAACTCCGTATTTACCCTGTCCGTCTAAACTGAGAATATCCTACGAATTTCTACCGGCAGTAGCTCTGTTGCGTGACTTTGACAGCGTGCCCACTCGATCAACGAATATCTTCCTTAGCATTCGATTGAACTAGAAAACCTGGTTTTGTTCTTTGTGACGTTGGCTCTGCCGTAATCACTCTATATTAGCTGGCATTGCTTAGACACCTTCCGGTCGAGAAAAGTCTTGTTCGTCTTGCCCAACACCTATCTCAGTAACCATGGATTTCGACATGTTTAACATACCGGTCATTAACCTCGACCATTATGACGCGCTGGGATTGAAAAAAGACTCTAACCCTACTGTGGAGGAGATTCAAGCTGCGTATCGCCACTTGGTCAGTGAAGCTATCGTATTTTTCAATTTTATCTTTCTGCCCCAACTCACCAGCTATCCATATTTGGAAGGCGTTGCAATGGCACCCGGAACGAAATAAAGATTTGGGGAAGCGGGAGACGGCGTCATTGAAGTTTGTCGAGGTGAGCTGCCTAAAATCAACTGGGATGGTCTATTAAACGAGATATCAGATCAATGAAGCGTACAAGTTTCTTATGGACAAGAAACAGCGGGAAGCGAAGCAGGCAGCAAAAGCGGCGAAGTCTAAGCGGAGGGAGGAACGCGCGCTTAGCCCTCTAGCAAGGGCTATGTCCCCCGGCTCGGCTCGTCCAACAAGCCCTAGCCGCTCAGAGAACCATTCGCGGGGAACCAAGTCGAGGGCCTTGTCACAGCCCCCCATGCCAGACATGTGAGTTTAGTCGGTAGCCACTTCTAGATCACAGATACTGATTATATGCTTGTTCAAACCTGTAGCAAGGTCACGAATCCGGCCAACCAGTCTACTGATGGATCGATACCCGACACGGACAGCGTCACGAATTCGAGCATATCCGGCGTCTCTTCTGCAACATCACGTCCATCCCGCTCGACCATGACCAGCCCAACGCACCTGTCGACCTCCCTCCCCACCCACAGTCATTACCAGCCCCTCAGCGCGAGCCCTCGCACGCCTCACTCACGCAACCCTTCTCCTTCTGCTCGGTCGCGTTCTCCGTCCTCGCGCGAGCGCTCACCCGGTCGGACCCCAACACGTCTCTACCACGAGGACCGACCACGTGCCAGTGAGGTACGATCGCCGCCCACGGTATTTACGTTCGAAGAAGACGAACGTTCGAGTCGCGGCCGTCAGCGCGAAAGATACGATCATCGTCCGATGAGCGACCTTACGTCCGAACTTGGGAGCGAATCGTCGTTCTCGAATGGTTACTCGGCTTCGGTCGCGACGTCCTCGGCGGTGTCCTCTGCAACCACACATATCCCGGACGACTGGATGTTCCCAATTTACCTAACTTTGGAAGATCTTTATACGTGCAAGTCGCAACGATTCAGGATCAATAGACATTTACTGAGTGGGGCCTCAAAAGAGGGTATGTTGGTGTTTTTGCTAGAATGTTGGAGACGCGTCTGATTTGATATTTGTTCACGTAGTGTTCGTTGATGTAAGCGTGCAACCCAACTGGCGGGACGGAGAGCAGATACGGTGTAAAGGTCTCGGAAATGAGCGTGAAGGCCTTCCGCCTCAGGTACGTTTTAATTCAAGCATTCCATCAACCCCAAACTAATCAATCCAAAACAGGACGTCATTTTTGTTGGTGAGCCCCCAACCTACTTTTATACCTTTTCCCTGTCTGACTCCACTTGCAGTTAAAGAAAGGCTTCATCCACGATTCCTACGTGATCCAGTTGGATACGACATTTATGCACGCCTGGAGATAAGCCTCGTGATTGCTCTTGGAGGCGGGCAAGGCGACGACGAGGCGCTTGAGATCAAGGGCGTGGATGGACGTCAAATCATAGTGGAAGTTCCCCCGCCCGTTGTGAAGCACGGGTCGATGACGAGGATTAAGGGTGCTGGTATGCCAAAGTATAAGAGTAAGGACGGGAGCGTTCCGTATCGTGGAGATTTGATACTCGAGTACGTATTCTTCCGCTTGTGTCGGTACCCCACTGATATTGGCTAATGCATAGGTGGTGTGTATTGCCGCCGGAAAAACCGTTGAGCGAGGACGCATTGGCGGAGTTGAGGCAGGCTCTGGGTCAGACTTGGTTGACGGACGAGGACTTCTAGAGGCCCATATCAGCTTCCATTGATTCAGCAATCATTGGGAATTACAGGACGAGGAGATGAAATCTTCAGAGTTAAACAGTACGCATGAGATAAAACAGATCTAACGATACCTGGCTTGAACATTTGCCTTTTTTCTTCTACATTTTTGATTCCCTACTCACACCCTCTTCTCACTCTCGATCCCTTGTAATCTAGCAAGAACCAGCCTCCAAAACACTTTGTCTTGCTATCGCCGCACTGTACACACTACCGCAATCCATATGTTCTATCTTGCTCACGTCTATCTTGCCCGAGGGTACGATTAAGGGACGTCTATATTTCCATAGACTCGTCTAGCACTAGCTGGGGAAACGCAGCATGATTCATATAAAACATACAACATAGATCGTCCCGAAAAAGGACATGGACAGCAACAACACAACACAGTCTAACGATCGTTCAAACAACAAAGCATACAACGACTCCAACTTCACAATCCACTCCTTCTCCTATAACTTGTATCATGGTATCAATCTCTACTTCAGCGCAGGCCGCGGACCAGCCGGCATCCCCGCCCTACCCGCACCATCCGGCTGAACCGATTTCACCACGCTCGACGGCGGGTTCCCGACCATCCTCGAAAGCGTCCACGGGAGTTCGAACCGGGCTTCTCGCGTTAGCTGAACGTATCGTGCTATTTCGAGGTGGAGAGTTGGGTAGTAGGTCGTAGAGGCCTTTCGGGCGGTCTATATTCCGAGTTTTAAGCTCTTAAGTGGGGAAAGGGGGGAAAGGGAGAAGGGACGTACGGCAAGAATTCGTTCAAAGCCTGAAGCGAACAAGTCATCATGGAACTTGTGAGCGGACATTTCGTCCGTTGGTGGGAGTAGCAAGTCGGTTGCGATCCTCGAAATTGCGTTCACGAGTTTCAAATGGGTCGTCTATATCCCAATCCAATCCAGCTTAATCCCATACTAAATACCAGGAAGAAGGGAGAAAACTCACAAGATAAGTCATAGCCTCAAACTCCACACCGCCCGTCATCCCTCCCGGCGCACGCGGACGCTCGACTTTCGCCTCGTCCACTTTGCCCAACACCCAAATCGTATTCGCCGGATGACAAAACACCCAGAAATAATCCCGACACACGTCGCTCAGTTCTTGTAAATATGTTTTGAAGATTCTTGGAGTGTGGAGACTTTGGATAAACGCGTGTGGCGAGACGGGCGCTGAGGGTGATTCAGAGGGTAAGGGTGCGGGCGTGAGGAGCAGGGCGCGGAGGAGGCTGTAGAGTGTTGTGTGGGGTGCGGGGAGTGTGTATTGGGGTGTGGGTGTTGGGGTTGGAGGTGTGAGGGCGGATGAGGTGGAGGTTGTCCGTGTGTGGGTTGGGGTTGGGCGAGGTGGGAGTGAGGGTGCAGGGGGCGGGTAGATTTCGAATAGGATCAGGAGCAGGTCGACGATGAGTTGACGGGAGCAAATGTCGCCTGGTTTTTTGTCCGAGTAAAGCAGGGACATGAGTTGGACGAATGGCGAGGGCGCTGAAGAGCGTAGGGCGAAGCACCCGATTGAAGAAGTCGAAAGAGCTTTGAAGCACCGAAGGATTTCGTGTAAGAGGATGTCATCGCGCTGCTCCTCTCTGTGGGTCGAAGCGTTAATTTGGTTGAAAAGGATGCGTTCTTAGTTTTGCGCCTTACCTCCATTCCATCTCAAGAAGTTCGTGAAGACGGGTCATGAGCGCCGAGTATCCGCCTAGTTTGAGAAAGTCTTCGGACCAACTAAGGGGTAAAAATGATAATCAGGGTAAGATCAATGCGCAAACGCATACACCGCATACCTGGCCGCCTCGTTTCGTAGCATAATCCTCAGCTTTCGAAGCATATCCACGTCCATATCAACGGTCTTGTTGTTCTGCAAGATCTGACAGAATTTACTGGGAGAGATAATGTCGCGTTCTTTCTCCTTTGGTTTGACGTTCTTGTCTTTCGATTTCTGCTTGTCTACCTCTTTCGTATCTTTGGTCTTATCCTTTTTGCCTTTTACCAAGTCGGTGACTGAGCTTGACCGGGGAAGATCCAAAGACGATCCGCGCGCGTGTGTACGTTTGGACGGGCTAGTGCTCGGGTCGTATACATCGCTATCAATAGACTTGCGAGAGGTGGGCTCGTCCATCAAAAAGGCAGGCTTAGGAGCAGCTAGTTCTTCGTTTGACGCAGCTGCAGTGCTGTTCAAAGCAAAGAGAGGTTTGGGAGACGCAAGCGACTCGTTGCTGCGCGTTCGACGAAGGCTGGGAGGGGTAGCGGGTGCGGCAGGCATAGTACCGAGAACGTGAGACGAGCGAAGCATCGCAGCTTTGACGGGTGTTTCGAGCGTGGTGAGTTTAACGCGGACTGTCGATGGGATCTGAAGGTCGTCCTATGCATTGAATGATAAAATAAGAATTAATTTAGGTAACGTAAACGAGGCGACTCACGAGCATACGCTCAAACGCAACATTCGTTGTCCCGCCGGTAGGCTGCGGCTCAAGCTTGGGTGCGATTACGGACTGAGTCTTCTTACGAGGTAGATCGACACTAGCCCGATTAGCGTGCCAGGATTTAGTTCCTTCCGGCAGGGGACGCTGTGACTTTGTCTGGGGTACATTCTCCTTTCCATCCCGGCGGTTAGGGTTTTGTGGATTGAGTGTAGGAGGAGTGACAATCTCAAACGGAGATTCGTCTTCATTTGCTGTCTGTCGGCGAGAGGGAAGGACCTTTTTAAACATGCTGGCTAGAGTCGAGGCTAGAGATAGCTATCCATGAGCTGGCATGATCCTAAGTATGTTATTCGCATTACTTACAATATAAGCGGGTGTGTCTAGTTGCGGACTAGTCCAAGCAAGATCATCCAAGATAAAAAGTAGCAGAACAAGCGAGAGTGGTGGGAGCGAATGTTGGTCTCCAGTCGCGCTGTCCTCAACACCACGTGATCGTGCGGTTACATAAGATATTGCAGAACTGCCTCGGATATTTATGTGGATAACACAGCCACAATCCGGATACATGACATCACTGGGCGTCCGGACCCTCCTCACTCCACCACCGTTCGTCTATATTTACCCCACTCGCTTTCGCCTCTCGTCACCTTTCGTTAACCTCCCTCCTTCCACCACCACATGACGTCCGCCATCGCCAAGAAAGCCGGCTTGGTGAGTTTGCTATAATCTGTCTGCCAAGGTGCTTGAGCTGATCTTTATGACAGAAAGTGTTTGAGAAACACTTGGCCAACTATACCCCCACCGACCCACTCTACGAAGAGTATACTGATGAGCGAGGGCGCAAGCAGCGTAGAAAAGTGCGTCTTCATCTATTTGAATTGACCATCCATCTCATGTATTCCAGCGCGACCTCCCTCCTGGTCTCTCCAAGCGCGACGCAGCCATCCTGAAAAAAGTCAAGTCGCGTGCGCACTACCTAGACAAAGGATTCTCAGTCTGCGGGTTACGCTTCGGATGGACCTTTATTATCGGTTCGCCTTTTCTCCTTTCCATTGTCTCATACTCTTAGCTAACTGCTTGCCTGACAGGTATCATACCCATGGCAGGCGACGTTGCCGACGCCAGCCTCAACTACTTCCTCGTCGTCCGCAAAGCCAAGCAGGCAGAGATTCCGGGCTGGCTGCTGCGCAAGATGCTCGCGAACAACGCGGTCAGCGCCGGTGTTGGGTTTATTCCGCTCGTGGGTGATGTCATCCTGGCGTCTTACAAAGCGAACAGCCGGAATGCGGCGCTGCTTGAAGAATTCTTGCGTATCCGGTGAGTTCCTTTACCGTTGTCCCTGCCTTGCTGTGCATTGATGGTCGTACCTAGAGGCGAAGAATTCCTTAAAGCAGAAGCCGGCCGAGCAGAGGACCCGTCTGTAGTCAAGCCTGGCGCGGGGCGCGAGGCAGGCGAGGCTATCCCCGGCAAGTCGTCCAGCACCATGAAGAGCTTGTTCAACAGGTCGAAGCAAGGCGGTTCGTCATCAGCTTTAGCCGCGAATAATGGGAATGGCAAGTCCAAGTGATAGGCCGACGATCTTTGTTGTGTTTGATATACTATCCTTCATGTATGCTCGCTTATTGTTGACTTGTCATACCCCAATGTAGCCCATCTATACACACGACTCTCTCTTTATTAATAAAAGAACTTTGCCATAGACTGTAAACGTTGTGTAAGGGGCTGTACCGAGCGCCGAAAAGGCTCTGCAAGTGCTTAAGAAACAGAATGATATGACGAGTTGTGGTGCGTAGTGTACAATGCTTGTGGTAAATAACCAAACTTTTTAATGCTTCGTTAACTCTAACTCTTGTCCCTTATCCTGCGCGACCTCTGGCTTCCCAGTAAACATATGCCACATCTCCGGTCCGTCTCGTATAATCGCCTAGCGCATACATCCATCAGCCCTGCTCCTGCCACACCACACACTACTCACAATAACAACCTCAACCGCAATCAACGCAATAATAATCAACTCCATCCGATGGCCCGAACTCTCCGCCAAAAGCTCCCTCAACAACCCCTGCAACTCAGCCGCATACGTGATCTTCTCATTAACCGAATCCGCCCGGTCCTTGATCTCCAACGCCTCGCTCACAGAATCAAAATACCCCTCCAACACAGGCTCAGTCCAATACACATCGGGCGTATCCCCAAACGACTCCCGACCGAGGTTCACCCCTTGTCGGAATCGCATGAGTTGACCGAGTTTCATGCGCAGTTCTTTTCGGCCTAGTCCTGGTTTGCCGGTTTTGCTTAGTGAGAGGGGGAGTTTTGAGACGGAGGAGAGGTAGCTGTCGAGAGATGTTTCGAGGGCTGAGAGGGCTGAGGAGCGGGCGAGGGCGTGGGAGAATGCGTAGCGGGCTGGGAGGGTTGAGGTGGGGAGGGCGGTCGGGGTTGAGGATGGTGAGGGGAATTCGAGTTCTTCGATGGGTGGCATTTGGCCGAGGATTATGAGGTCGCCTTGTAGCCGGGTCGTTCTGGGCGAGTTAAAAAGGTCAAGGGGCAATAGGAAATAACAGACAAGGAAAAAACTCACTCATTCGGATCCGTAACAAACTCCAACTCCTCAAGCTCCATAGCCTTCAACCGTCCCTTCTCGATCCCTTTAACCCGCATCAAAACCTCAGCAACAAACATCCTCGCCTCGGCCTCGCTCAACCCCCAAAACACGCAACTCCCCGAATCGAACACCCAGGCTTCACCGTACTCTCTCCAGCTTGGTATCCACCACGCTGCGTGGACGCGTTGAGAGCCTGGAGGTAGGACGCCGGGACCTTGGAGGATGTGTGGGTCGTATGATTCGGCTGTTGCGAGTGTTAGGACGGGTTGGATTGAGCCTCGGGTTGGGGTTGGGTTTGACCTTGAGAGAGAAAGAAAGTTTAGTGGAATGCAGGTTAGGGAGGTGCGCGGGTATGGGCTTACCGGATGGGGAGAGAAGCTTGGGCTGCGCGCCGGAGAGTTTGAGGTTTTGTTTTAGGTGCTGTTGGGGGCGGAGTGGATTGCGCTCGTTGGAAGGAGCTTGAAGCGGTAAAAGTTCTGTGGGGTATGTATGCTGGACTAGCTCTGGGTATTTGAGGGGAACGTATTCTAGTGTTAATATTGGGTATAGTTTTATTAGCTCTTAAAGCCAATCGAGCCAGACGTGCGACGTTCATGATGGTCGAAATGAAGAGCGCAGAGAAGTTTACATTTTCCAAATAAGGTCTGAGAAGATCAACGTAAGCCTCGGCCAATCGGCAGATACCAGTCACGTGATTTTTGGCGCCACACTCTCAACTTCACTCACCTTTTACACGTTTACTGGTGTTAGGGCAAAATGAGCCACGGAGGAGTAAGTCAGCGTTTCCTAGTGATATAATAGGACGGATGTTCTAATATGGTACCCTGCTCCTTAGCTTGAACACGATATTTTCGGCTCAGACTCGGACCTTTCAGAGGACGGTACGTCAATTTCTATTGAACACGAAGCACCAAACCTCATTTTTCTGCTTAAATAGAGCGTCAAATCTCCCGCGCCCAACGTAAAGAAGCCGCCTCACGCTCAGAGTCACCCGGCGCAGCGCGAGACGATGCCGGGTCAGACTACGCCGACGAAGGAACGGGCAGTAAACCCACGAGCAGCGGTGGCATTCCTCGTTTTACGAAGCGAAAAAAATCGTTGGGCGGGACGGATGCTGATGGCGCTGGTGGCGGAAGTTCGATTCCGAAGAAGAGGAGAAAGAGGAGGGAGAGGGAACGCGAGAGGGAGCCCAGTGTTGAGATGGATAAGTT
>WSTH01000347.1:0-27326 GCA_019616345.1 Ceratobasidium sp. 395
GGTGGTGAGTCAGTTACGGGTACCTTGAAGCTACGCCGTGGTTACACACTTTGTGTAACTCAGCGCTTTTCCCAGTGACACCCACGTGGCATCATCGCCACAGATTGATCTGATCAGCCAGTCTAGCCCTTGTCTCCCTGTCATCATCTGAGCGACACTCCTCCATCTAACAATCAAATAAAAAAGCTGCTGTGTATGTCGCAGACGTTCTTCCCGAACAGTCAGCGGGCTATGCCAAAGACAAACGAGGAACAAATGATGAATGAGCTCAAGACGGGACGGGCGCTTGGTGGGAACACGGTCCTAGAGGTAGGCTGCTATCGTTGTTCGCGGGGTTTTATTGTTTAGCGTCTCATTGAACGCCTTACAACTCTCATATAGGACCCAGACGACGAGCCAGGAGCGGAGATGGCCAAGGGTGCACGAGTATGGCGGACTTACGTGAAGGAGACAGATCGATGGGACAAGGAGATGGTCGACGGTCGTAACAAGTGAGTATCCCGTATTCATATGTCATAGTCTGAGGCTAAACACACTTTCGCTTTGTGTAGCTCGCTGGACGTGCTACTGAGTGAGTGATGTCCTGCACTTCACGGACAGGCGCTGACATGTCATTCCAGTTTTCGTGAGTCTCGCTCATTACCTCATAATCTTGTTCTACCGGTTCACTAAGCGGACCTAGGCCGCACTGTTCTCGGCTATCTCCACCGCGTAGGTCCACAGCCACGCCAACTGATGTGATTTCCCTAATCGCTTCTTTGTCCAACAGGTTCATCATCGAGAGTCTCGGCGACCTCAAGCCAGACTATGCCGAGTCATCGGCGAAAGCACTAATTGCCATCTCTCAGAAGCTCGACGCGATGATCAGTGACCAGCAAATTATGCCTTCATCGAGCCAGACTTCGAACTTGGACACCTTCTCTCCGTCTCACTCGTCTGTGATCGTCAACATCCTCTGGCTGCTTTCCCTCACTCTGAGCGTCGCCGTCTCACTGATTGCCATGCTTGCCAAGGAGTGGTGCTACAAGTTTATGATCGGTCGGTCCGGCCCAATATATGAGCAAGGTCGACGACGACAGCAGAAGTGGAACGGGATGGAGGAGTGGAAGATGCAGGAGGTGCTGACATACCTGCCAGGGCTAATGCATATCGCGCTATGTACGTGACTTCAGAATCATTTTGATCATGGCTGACACCGTGCGACGCAGTGCTGTTTGCCGTAGGACTGTGTATATACCTGTGGGACGTGAACGTTGGAGTAGCCATTCCCGTCACGGCTGTTACGTCGGTCGCGACATGCATTTATATCGCTGTTACGGTACTTCCGTGGTTGGATCAGTTCTGTCCGTACAGTACTCCGGTCACCTCAATCAATAACGCTTCGACCCGTTACATTGTTGCCAGTCTGTGGGGAAAAGTTCATCGCATCGTCTACTTAGTGGTATGCATCGCCTACTTATTGGTAGGCTATCCCAGGTGGCTGGAATCAGCCTTGAAACATCTTCGTGACTGGATCAAGCCCGCAGACAGCGATACGGCTGCTCAAAGCAAGGAGGATGCATATACTCCCATGGACGCCGTGACCTGCCAGATGCTTGCATGGATGATTGTCAACTGCGAGGACTCACACTCGGTCAACGTTGCGCTGCAGGCAATCTCTGGCGCCAGAACTGGACTACCTCATACGGAGCTTGCCAACAACGGAGCGCTCGAACTGGTGGAGGCGCGGCTGCAAGCTTGCGTTCAGCGGGACGCCAGTTCGAGGGAGTATCGTCTCAAAAATGCTGATACGCTGTATCCTGCACTGAGGTACGGCCGCGCATACAGTATGCTTGCATCCGGGGACTCGTACGGGTCTCCGTACTCTTGGGGGCCAATGGATCACGACGGTACGGAGCGCCGTTACCTGGAATGGTACTATATGTCTGTCGTGGCGGAGATCCAAATCAAGTGCGTCTCATATCACTCAACAAACAAGAGGTTGCGGATGAAACTGACCTCAAAATATCATTAGTCTCATCACGTACGCTGAGAACATCTTGGTACAGTCTGGCGCGCTTGTTACAGCCTCTACCGTCCATTTATATTTAAGCTACTTTGGCCTGCAGAGGCCAACAAGTGGTCTCAATTTTTTGATATCTAGTAGAGATATCGATACTTTGGGTACTCTGCTCAATCGACATGTTGTCAGTGAGGCTACTCAGATCCCAGAACCAGCACTGCTCGCCTTACTAGAGTCATGTCCGTTCTTCATGATTGGACGATGGCCCCTGGAGGAGAACCACAATGAGAGTCCACTGCCCTCCATTCTCGTCTGCCTGTCTTTGATATCTCGGGATACTGCGCCAGATATTGCTCGCATCATAGCCTTCACACTCGCCGCAACTACGTTTGGGATGAACTCGTACCCTGGTGACGAGCAGCCAGCAGTGACTATGGAGGACCGAATGAAACGTGCAATGAAGGTGCTTCGTCACTACCAGGAAGTCAAACCTACGGCAGCACAAGTCGACGAGATGTTCACCTTTGGGCTTATTGGACTGCTTCCACATATGAGCCTAGAGGCACTCAAGACTTTCTCTGTTGCAAGCTTATCCAAGCTTCACAATATTATTACTAGAACTTTAAATAACTCCCGGCAGTACGGAATATTCACACTTCCCAAGTCATACAACTGGTCTGCGCATCTTACATCCTCATATCAACGCCTCATGCCTAAGGATACGCTAGACCCGGCTCTCCCGAACACAGCTTCATTCTACTTATTACTCCTACGAGCTTGGAAGCCTCACCAGGATCGGTCGTTTGTGCCTATTCTTAGTCTTTTTTGCAGCGTACAGTCCAAGGAGATAAAGGATGCTTGCATCGATGCCCTCTCGTCGCAACCTATAACAGGCAACAAATCACAACTATCTGCGCCGTGGGAGTACGAGAGCCAGTTGCGAGAGCTCTTAAGATACCTGTTCGCCTCGGGTAGGCACCTTGACTTTGTGGCTACCTTCTACTTCAAACTCCTCATGGCTACAACTATGCTTCAGAGCGACATCGACCTGTCTGACCGACAGTCAAGGCTCAAGCCGCTTGTCGACTGCCATGACGAGTTCAAGCGGCTTACGCCTACTCTCAGCGACAACGAGCTACCGTCTGAGGAGAAGATCCTGGAACAGGTGAAAGAACAAACTAGTAGAAAAAATAAACACGCAGATCATCTCCTCCGCACTATGCAGCTTGTGGTCGACTTCTGCCACGCCGACCCAGACAAAGTTCCGCACCCTGAACCAACTCAGGCTGGATCGGAAGAGACTGCCAGCTGGGTGGCGAAGCTGCAGGAGATCAAGGACCAGTTCGACTCGACTTTGCGTTCCTGGCTGGACGCAGAGAATCGATACCGAGTTCCGTACGTTTAGCACGATCGCATACCGTTGCTGTGTTCAGTTCGCTGAGGTTGTAGGCGTGGGTTGGGGTGGTCATTCCGCTTGTTTCAGAGTCATTTCTCGGATCAGCCTGGTGCTGTGAAGATTATCTATTGACGTCGTGTGAGGTACAGGCTTGGGTGTATCGTGGAACTGGATGTACACGTGCGGCTTTGATATACAACCGATTGGTCATTTATGGTATAAGCGCAAAATGAAGCCTAACAAGCGACTAACAGACACTCACTAGCGTTGGACTAGCCCCATAGCATAGAGGCGCGGCGCGAGCGTGGCGGATCTCCGGAATCGCCAATGCGACTCGCATGTAGTGAGGGCTGGACTGGTTAAGGCGAAGGTGGAGGAGAAAGGGTGACGTGCGACGTCGAACCCCGACATGAGATGGTTGTCGTCAGCGCGGGTCGAACGCGTCCCACATGCGGCACGTGACCTGATTTGGCGCGCCGGCGGTTCTCCCCGCTCGGTAGTAGGCACGCAGCTCACTTGACTACAATACATGCGCCTCTAAGTACGAGACTCGCATTTTTGAGATATATGATTCCATTCAGAAGTATTAAGTATTGACTATGTTATTTTCGGTTGAGGTAATCAATACTTTGTACGAAAAATATTCTAAGAACGTGAACATAGGCTTCAGAGCCTTACGCTCGCCGTGGCCCTTGGCCACAATCATTTCTGAAGCTTATCCTCGAACCCACTCGTATAAAACACATCGCATTCGCGAGATAAATCACGACCCACCGACCAATCCCCAGATACATCGGCCTAAACTTCTCCAAGCCCAGCCACTCACATTCGTATCGCAAACCGAACACGCAAAGAACCGATGTCCTGCCGCTATAAGAGTACCCAGCTTCGTCAGAACAGAATCTAAACTGTGGTTCGAGCGGCTTACTGTACAGGCTGCTATAGCCAAGGCCGGTCATTCCCCAACCCCAAGATAGAAGCTTCCGGCTCAAATGTCCGTATGCAACTGGTATCAAGTTTTGTTGTATCATCCATATGTATGTAGCAAAGCTCCCACCGAATTGACGCCAAACACCGAAGGATGGTGGAGTCCAGATGGCAGGTGGATATGAACTCGTGATGGTGGATTGCTGAGATACAGCATGACTTAGATTGTAAAATCTGCGGGCAAGCGCTGACTAGGGGGAAATAGACTTCTTCCACTGTTTCATACAACAAAGAGGGAAAAGTTACGTCCACGGCGGCCAAGCCTAGACGAGGTAGCTCGATATAACTCTCGAGTGGAAGACCAGGGAGAGCGATTGTTGACTAGGTTCTGAAACGTCAGACGAGGCAAAGGCGGACCCGTGGATGTATGCTGAAGATATAACATGTAACCGGAAAGCCCTGATCATTGTTATGTTCAGCGGAGCAGGCTTGCTTCGAGTACTCAGAGCAAATGACCAAAGAGCCCGGTTGCAGCTTGTTGGACACTAAGAATGCAAGGACGGTAGTTGTGGCATCAGGTCAAGGTATGTTTCTGGTCTTAGGAGCTACGAGAATTGGAACAGTAGGCTACACCGGTTGAGGGTTCAGGAGGCGTGACGACTGGCGTGACGAGTTCTGCGCTGCTAGCAGGGGATGTACGTCTAGTTCGGAGTAGTGCCGAGTAGTTGAGGGCAGAACAGGACTACGTAGCAGAGTGAGTCGGGAGGTGTTGGTGGGTGTACGATAGTTCCAAGCAGAGCAGGTAGAAAAGCTTTATCAAAAAGTGGGTAAACAACCTGAACCCGTCGTGCCAAGAGTCATGGTCGCTAATCAGATTTGTTTTCGCCCAGTAAGAGTGCCGAATATGCGATCAATTACCAATCGTCACGGGAACAGATAGAAAAAGCTGGCAGTTCAGGTTCATTGGTAGTCTTCGGGATGCGTCTCCAGGTCAAGTAGAGGATCCATTGCCGCCCCACGACTAGTATGAGCATCTATCCCGCGGCTGCCCTAGACGCGCCTATTGGCACCCGAGGTATAATCAGATTGCCCGGAGAGACGGTAAGGGGAGAGGAAGTCGCCCTAGTCGGTCAGATTATACAGTGGACTGTCATCAAGCGACTAAGCAATGTGGGTCTGGTTGGCTGGGTCGATTTCGATGCTGTGTTCCACCCGGCCGCGATAAACAATGGCCTAGATGCGACGTTCATTGCGATTATCGTTAACCTACATCACCTCTTGGATATGCGGCCCTCTAAATCTATTCTTCGGGTGACAGTCTGTTGACACTAGAGAGCATCGTCGAGTTGTCGACGACCACAGTGAGCGAGGTGCACATACGACGCAGGCCCCTTCCTCCACAGCTAACATTCTAGTTCGGATCCAGAAGTACCAGGCGTGTCGTTGAGTACTAGGGATAGTTTGTCTGGGTGATTGATGGGCGTGGGCTGGCATGACATAAGGTGGCACAAGCAGAGAGATAGGACTGTATCGCGTTAAACAGAAGCACATGCGTGGATTTTATTCGGCTAGAAAGATTTTCTTGTGGTGTCGCACTAGATCTGAGGAAAGGGAGGCGTTCGAGGTGGAAGTCAGGATATCGTGCTGCTACGTGACGGGTTTTCGAAGAGATAGTCAGCTGTGACATTCTATCCATCATGCTACGACTCCCTACCGGCTGCATACCTTCTATGCAAGATCACTGAATCAATTCAGACGTGGCTGGAAGTGCCGTGGTCGTTGTGCTATCGACGAGGAGTTGATGGCTCTCTGATCAATTGACTCAGACGTGGGTCGTTGCGCACGTGTCGCCGATGTTTGTCTCGTCCAAACACGAGAGCCCTGATCATGGTTACGATACGTCCAGGATCGCACGCCAAGTAGATTATGGTAGTACCTGGCCGTCAGGAAAAAAAGAGAGGAGATAGGGTCAATCTGACAATAGGGGAGCAAACGCAAGGTGACTGTTGATCGTGGAAATGACGCTCGACATTGCTCATTCTACACGAATACTAACATCATAGACAGATGAACTAACCAGCAAACACAAAACAGTTACTGCTGTCCCGCTATTACCACTATTATCACGACGGAGAGTGAAGGTTATCTAACGTCATGACATAGATATTCAGTGCAAATACCTGCATATAC
Source organism: Ceratobasidium sp. 395 (assembly GCA_019616345.1). Lineage (NCBI taxonomy): Eukaryota > Fungi > Basidiomycota > Agaricomycetes > Cantharellales > Ceratobasidiaceae > Ceratobasidium > Ceratobasidium sp. 395. The sequence goes on from WSTH01000347.1 coordinate 6,516, forward strand.
GATTTCCTAAGCCTTTCCAGACTGGATACGCGAGGGACTTGGGATGCTCAAAGTCGAACTGCGTCGGTAAGGGCACAGAATCGGTCCTAACCGGTATCGACCGCTACCGAAGCTCGATCCGGTCGACGAGGCAGACAGCGAGGTTGAAGCACCAGACGAAGGCGGCGATGGGTCGTGTGCGATGCTTGTGTAGTTGGGCAATAGGTTGTGGAATCGAATGTTGGTTGTCGGGAGAGAGAGAAAAGGGCTATGTTGAAATATAATCTCGACGCTCGCTTCGAGCCAGCGCCGAGACTAAGCGAAGTTATTGACTCATATGCAGCAGCGTCGAATGATCTGCATGTGGCAAACGGAAGATTGACGTAATCGGAAATATGTTCGATCTAAGAAATAAAAATACAGTAGGGATACGATCGAAATGAATATATGTATTAGCAATTCATGAGGTCGGAGCATAGGAGCAATGTTGTAGCTCACCCAAAGCTTCTTGCAAACATTCACATCTCGAGTTGGTAGATACACAGGACTCATCGTGGTTGGAAACCGAAGCCTCCGGGCGCGCCTTGGTGTGTGGCGCCTGTCAAACACCCTGCCGATCACAGGGTTGAGGTTTGATTTGAGGCCCAGAGTTCCTGGATATGACGAATGGGCTCCAACTCGCCGGTATGGGTTGACAGCGCGACCTGAAGCTGCTTTCACATAGTAGCTCGTCCTAGGCTCGGTGAGAGGGTCAGCGGCAGTACCAAGCGGCACCTCTCGTCAGGAAAGACCCATGGCCAAGTTTGACAGGTTTGATATGAAACAGACCAAAAGGTTTCGCAGTCGCTGATCCTGATAGTCGAGCGTTTCCAGGTTTAGGCATCCAAGCTGGCGTATAGAGTGCTCTAAGCTCGTGCCATTGGGCAGAGTATTCGCCAAGCTGCCATGGAAGAATCAACAAGAAACATTTGCCAATGACGGGTGCATTCGGTAGACGAGTTGAGCGAGGATTATAACGTCATGAAGATTGAACGCAGGGATATAGGTTGCCTCCAAGTGCAGATGTTGGCCGGTTAGAGAGTTATACGTGTGGCTCTTGAGCATCTAGTCGTACGTGGCTGATATCGTTGAGATATCCTGAGAACCAAATGACGGCCTAGGAAGTGGTAGACTGGGTGTCGCGATCGCCGCGCATCCAGCCAAGCGAAGAAGATTTCCTTAAGAACAAGAACGTTACTCACGAACGTCCAGGAGCATATCCAAGCACACAGAGAGAGACAGGAGGGGCGTGGTGTCGGATGAAGCCCTAAGTACTAGTTGGGTGGCCGCCGAGGCGTCTCCAGAATACGTAACTAATGGCTTGGTTGGCCAACTCCGGATAATGCGGCTATTTGGTAGACCATACATCCGTGATCGCCGCGGTGCATTATAAGTCCGCTAGTTTCAAAGACCATACTTCCGAAGTGCCGGAGATTCGAGATCGGCCACCTAAGCGTATAAACTTGGGACCTCGGCATGAGATCGCATACGAGTTACAGCTTGATGCACTTTACCTTTGCTACAGATACGCTCCAGCGGAAGTAGTTCCGTCATCCACGAAATTGCTCAAACTGGCTCTGGTGATCCGGCGGCCAAAACACACAACTAAAGTGAAGAGTCCTCCATTTTAGTTTAGCTCCACGAATTTGGTCGAATTGAAGAAAGGCGCGGCTTACGAGATTTCCTATGCGTTCAAGTATCCCCGCCGACCTTCGAGGCAACATGGTCCGAGTGCTTGACTATCCAAACGGGCCGCTAGCCCATCTCAAGTGAGGTACTAGTGTAGAAAGCAACGCTCGCGACATATTTTCCTCCTAAAGATACATAAGAAGTGTCAACAAGAGGCGAGCTCCAGCAGTGATCGGATAATTCGACAACCAAACAACCGGGCCGGCGCTGACTTGCAATTTGAAAATGTATACTCCATGTGCCTGGCATCATCGCCACAGACTCACCTCAGCCACTGCGGGCGTCTAACTCTTGTCTTCCTTCCACCATCTAGGCAGCACTCCTCTGTCCATCAAGTAAACGGGCTACCGTGTATGTCGCAAACGTTCTTCCCGAACAGTCAGCGGGCTATGCCAAAGACGAATGAGGAGCAAACGATGAATGAACCGAAGATAGCACAAGCGCTTGGCGGGAACGCGATCATAGAGGTACGCAGCCATCGTTGTTCGCGGGGTTTCGTTGGTTTGTGTCTCACTGAGTACTCCGCGACTCCACCTAGGACCCAGACGACGAGCCAGGGCTGGAGATGGCCAAGGGAGCACGAGTATGGAGGGTTTATGTGAAGGAGACGGATCGGTCAGACAAGGAGATGGTAGACGGCCGTAACAAGTGAGTATCCTGTATACATATATCACAGTCTGAGGCTGAACACACTTCCACGGCCTATAGCTCGCTAGACGTGCTACTGAGTAAGTAATATCCTACAACCCGCAGATAAGCGCTGACCTGTCGATCTAGTTTTCGTGAGCCTCACTCAACACCTTATGATCTCGTTCCACTAGATTAGCTAAACGGCCTTAGGCTGCACTGTTCTCGGCTATTTCCACCGCGTAGTTACACAGCCTCACCAAGCAGTCTTATTATTCTGATCACTTCTTTATCGAACAGGTTCATCATCGAAAGTCTCAAGGATCTCAAGCCGGACTATACCGGGTCGTCAGCAAAAGCACTACTAGCCATCTCTCACAAGCTCGACGCCATCGCAGGTGGCCAGAGAACCACGCCTTTATTGGTCCAGGAGTTGGACTCGGACGCTTTTTCTCCGCCTCACGCGTCTGTCATCGTCAACGTCCTCTGGCTACTCTCGCTCAGTCTGAGCGTCGCCGTGTCGCTGATCGCCATGCTTTCCAAGGAGTGGTGCTACAAGTTCATGATCGGTCGATCTGGTCAGGCGTACGACCAAGGTCGACGACGACAGCAGAAGTGGAACGGGATGGAGAGGTGGAAGATGCAGGAGGTGCTGACATACCTGCCGGGACTGATGCATATAGCGCTACGTACGTGACATCAGAATCGCTTGGACCATGACTAACATAGTGCGGCGCAGTGCTGTTCGCAACAGGGATGTGTATATACCTGTGGGACGTGAACGTTGGAGTAGCTGTTCCCGTCACGGCTGTTACGTCGGTTGCAACGTGCATTTATGTCGCTGTTACAGTACTCCCGTGGTTCAATCAGTTCTGTCCGTACAGTACTCCGGTCACCTCAATTAATAACGCTTCGACCCGTAATATTGCTGCCAATCTGTGGGGAACAGTTCATCGCGTCGTCTACTCGATGGTAAACCGTGCCTATTGGTGGGTAGAGCATCCCAAGTGGCTGGAATTCGCCTTGAAGCGGCTCCGTGACTGGGCTGAACCCGCACGCAACAATACCGCTGATCCAGGCAAGGAGGATGCATACGCTTCTATGGACCCCGTGACCAGCCAGATGCTCGCATGGATGATTGTCAACTGCGACGACTCGCAATCGGTCAACGTTGCGTTACAGGCGATCGCTGGCGCTAGGGGTGAACTACCACACGCGGAGCTTGTCAAAAATGGAGCAGTGGAACTTGTGGAGGCTCAGCTGCTAGCTTGTGTTCAGATGGACGCCAGTTCGGGGGAGTATCTCCTCAAAAATGCTGATATGCTGTACCCTGCACTAAGATATGGTCGCGCATATGGCATGCTTGCCTGGCGAAAATTTCAGGTTTCGGCGGCGATAATGAGTAGAAACGACTCTAGGTCCCCCGATCTGATTACTTTCGTGACCCGTGTTCTTAGGACCAATGTGCCAAAGATTCAAATTGAGTGCGTCTCATATCGCTTCATCAATAAATACGAGGTTGCGGATAGAGCTAACCTCAAGCTGCCATTAGCCTTACCAGGTACGCTGAGAGCGTTTCGGCAAACTCTGGCGTACTTGCCACAGCCTGGGCTGGCTGTGTATACCTGAGCTACGCCCGATTCGTATTGGATACTGAGTCTTTGGGTGCTTTTTTCAGTCGATGTATATCCGGTGATGGTACTCAGATTCCAGAACCAGCACTGCTTAGCTTGATAGAGTCTTGCACATATTACTCAACTGGGGGACAGTCTCCTGGAGCGGTCCGCTTGCAGGATCCGCTGCTCTCTATCCTAGTCGACATCTTCTTAATGCACCAAGATAGTGCGCTGAATATTGCTCGCATGATAGCCATCACATTCGCCACTACTGCGTTCGTAGTGGACTCCTACCCAGGTGGCGAGCAACCAACGAGAGCTATGGAGGACCAAAATATACGTGCAGAGCGAGTGCTTTGTCATTATCAGAAGGTCAACCCTACGACAGAAGAAATCGACAGGATGTTCACGTTCGGGCTGATTGGGCTACTTCCGCATATGAGCATAGAGGCACTCAAAACAACCTCTGTTGCAAGATTATCCAAGCTTTACGATATTATCACCAGAACTTTAAACAGCTCCCAGTGCGATATATTCACACTCCCCGAGTCACACAATTGGTCCGCGCATCTTACATCCTCACACAAACGCCTCATGCCTGAGAATACAGTAGACCCGGCTCTTCTGTTTTCGAATACAGCTTCACTCGATGCGTTACTCCTGCGAGCTCAGCTGCATCATGATCGGTCATTTGTCCCTGCTCTCATTTTTCTTTACAACGCGCAGTCTAAGGAGCTACAAGATGCCTGCATCAATGCCCTCATATTGCAACCGGTGGCGGTCAACCAATCACAAACATCTGCGCTGCAGGAATACCAGAGCCAGCTGCAGAAGCTCTTGGGATACTTTTTCGTTTCCGACGGACCCCTCGATCTTTTCTTCACCTTCTACTTCAAGCTCCTCGTGGCCACATGTATGCTTTGCAGCGTCAGCAACCTATCTGGGCGACAGTCAGTTCTAAAGCCCCTTGTGAACTGCCACGACGACTTCAAGCAGCTCACAGCCACTCTCAGTGACGGTGAGCTACCAACTGAGGACGAAATTTTGCAACATGTGGCAGAACCAATTGATGGGGGAGATGAATACGAGGACCATCTCCTCCGCACTATGCAGCTTATAGTCAACTTCTGCCACGCCGACCCAAGAAAGCTTCCACGCACCAAACCAGATCAGGGTGGGTCGGAGACGTCCAGCTGGGCGGCGAAGCTGCAGAAGATCAAGAACAGGTTCGACTCGACTCTGCGTCCGAACCCGGCCGGCGCAGCGAATCCATGCCGACTTCCGTACGTCTAGCAGGATCGCTGACTGTCACTACGCTAGCTGGCCGAGGGTGCTAGTCATGGGTTGGGGTAGTCTTTCCAGTTGTTCCGTATAATGGTTTTTTTAGATCAGCCTGGCGCTGTATATTTGTCTATTAACGTGTTCGTGTGATGCCCAGGCATGAACCTATCGTGAAATCGGATGTATACGCGAGGTTTTGATTATATGAAACAGTAGACCCACACAGTACAAGTTGAAAGTCGAAAACGCATTCGTGGTATCAGCGTGAGGCAAACCCGAAAAGTGACCGAGAACTCACTAGCACTGACCAAGCCCGTAGCAGAGAGACGTGGCGTAAGCGTGGCTGGGTTTCTGGACATCGCGGACGCGATCCACAAGTCGTTAAGGCTGGATGAGGCAAGAAAGCGTTGGGAGGAAAAGGGCGACGTGCGACGTCGAGTGCTAATACGACGTGGTTGTGGTCAGACGCGAATCGAACGCGTCGCCACGCGCGTCACGTGATTCAGCTTGGCGTGCCACTGATCTCCTTGCTCGGTAGTGGGGATGTGGTTCAGCTGGCTACACTGAGTACGCCCCCAAACACGAGGTTTACCTATGCTCTGAATGGTATTGTTTTATAGTGTAACATGTCCAGCAAGGTTTATCTAGTAACTAGTGCATACGTTCTGGCTCACCATGACGTTATACGCGGCTTCGCTAATCCTGCCTAATAGGGTCAGCTTCCTCAGAGTTTATATTCGCCTCGTTCCTTTGCCACGAAGCTACTTGTACACGATACATCAGAGTCGCGAAATAAATGCAGGCTCGACAACCAACTCCCAAACAAACACGGAATAAACCCTCCTATAAGCCCATCCCTCACAAACCAGCACATGAACAGCTAGCGCTCTACCGCTTTAAGGCTACTGGGCTAGGTTAGATCCGAGTCTACGCGATGATTTGTGTGACTTACTGCTACTTATCATAACCGAGACTCCTGCTTCTTCAACGCCCACAATAGCAACTTTCAGCTCGAATATCTCTATGTGACTGGCCCCGGGTTAAGTTATACCGTCTTTGTGTATGCAGCAAAGCGCTTACCGGCTCGACGCCAAACTACGTTCGATGACGGAGTCTAGGCGGCAGGTAGATATGAACCGGTGGGGATGGGATGTTGGTATACGACCCGGATTGCGAAACATTCGGGTAAGGGGGAACAAAGAAGAAACCGACTTCTCTAACCGTTTCATACAACATAGCGGGAAGGTTTTGGTCGATGGCAGCCAAGCGTAGATGAGGTGATTCGAATAGCTCTCGCGTAAAAGACCAGGAATGACGAACTTCGACTCGTTTCAGAGACATCAGCCAAAGTAAAGACAAAGACAGGACCTGTGGGTGTATGCCGAAGATATCATGTTTGACCGTCAAACGCTCGACACTGTTATGTGCAGTGGAGCAGGCTGACTATGAGTCCTCAGAGCAAACGCCGAACGAGGCGGTCCAGTCGAATACTCTGGGTGCCAAGAATGCAGGTCGGGGTACGTTTCTGGTTTTGGGAAGTACGAGTATTGGAAGGGTGAGCTGCGCCGATTGAGGACTCGGGAGATATGATGACCGGTGTCACGATTCCTGAATTATTGACGAGCGATGCGTGTGTAGTCCGAGGTAGTACCGATTAATCGAGGGTAGAACAAGCCTACATATTGAGTATAAGCTGAGAAGTGCTTGTCCAGTACTCGAGTCAAAAAAAGGGCACACCTCGACCGAATAAATTGTAAGAGATTACAAAAGTGCCAAGAAACGCAGTAATGGCAGGGTGCCAAGAGCTCCAATGACGAGCAACTTGGCAGCTTATCTTCGCTTCGGCGTACTCCACGTCTGGAATATACCAAGGCGGTTGGTGAACAACTTTCAACGATTCTGCGTCCAGGGAAGTTGAAAGGGGTTTGTAGGCTAGTAATATTCAGAAGGGCTTGGAAGTAGATGATATGAGGCCCATACTAGCAAAGGGAGGGTATGGCAGGCCGGTTGAGGCCAGGTCGTAAGACGGATGCTGAGTAGTCAAAAAGCGACAGGGATTCAAAAAATGTTACCCATAACACATGGGTTGATTATCTATCAGCTTATAGCTCGAATTAATGGAAGACAACTCACCAGCAACGTCAAAATGAAACATTTGGTCTTTAATGGGTCCGCACATGAGATTCTACCGAGGCAATCGGGCCACAAACGGTCTAATGGCATGGCCGGAATATCCGACTTGAATACAAGATTGCTGGTGAACAAGCCTGAGGAGGGAGATTGGGGAGGCGGGTGGTAGGCCGGATTGCCCAAATTGCACGTGCGACCCCGGTAGGCCGCCGATAAGATAAGATCAGATAACCTACTGACGAGGATTATAAATGACAAAACATTGATAGCGATGCAAAAGTCAATGCTGCGCTGAAACACCTAGCGACGATAAATGGTTAGCAATACTCATACAAACCACTAGATGAAACAACATGGTATACCAGATCTGCATGTTTGAGTGCTTTCCACGCCATAATGTATAGACATATACCGAGACGTATGGGGGTGAGAGCTCCAAATAAGATCGGAGCTAAAGAGTAACTCATAAAGACGGGACCGCGAGTGACATATTTAGCGCGATCACAATAGAGGTAAGTCTTGATTAGAGTCTATGAGCTAGGAGCTGAATATGTCAGGGCTCTTGCTGAACTTACTATACGGTGGCCGAGTCTCCTGTGGGGCTCAGGTTTAGATACAAGGGAACAAAGCTGAAAAATGGGCGAATATACGAGCTGAAATGAGAAATGCAAGACGAGAACCAAGCCTGCAAGTTTTTTTGGGTTTTGTGATTTTTTGATTTCTTTTTGGTGGTTTTGTAGTTTTCTTTAAATGAATAAATCTGCGAAAATGACGACCGGGACGAGCGTTCTAGTGTTTACAGGGCAGCACCGAGGGCGTTGCTCCTGTCGTCGACCTTATTAGATGAGGTTGACTGGCCGGAAGATCCAAAGGCGGCTGGTGATAGTGGCATATCAGCGGACGTGGGAATCAGGGGTGGAGAAGACTCGTGAGATGACCACCCACTATCGTTCCCCGAGGTAAAGTCCGGGTTAGAATGGGAATCAGAGAACCGCGACAGGCACCCTTCCTCCTGTTTGTTCTCCTCGTCCCTGGCGATAGTGGCAAGGATCAGGTTCCAGTCGCTCGTCGACAGCGTCAGACGGGGCAGCACCGTAAACTGGCGGGGAGTTGGGTAGTACTCCCGGATATACTCAGGGAACAAGAGTCCTGGCTCGATTGGCTCCGAGTCCTGGTACTCCGGGTCCCCCAGCCTGGACACCACTTTGGTGCTCTCATAGGTGGTGACGATCAAGTAAGGCACGGGAGATCGGACGGGGACATGGACTTGAGCCATCTTGATTGGGCCGGAGCTGGCTCGGCTTGATACCTCCACCTTCGTCTTCCCGCTTAGGGGTCGCGGTTGTAGTCGCCGAGCCTGGATTACGTCGAGCTCTGACCTAAATACACTCCCGTGGTCGTGTTCTCTGCCACACGAAGTAATGAAGTGATTAAAATATTCAAAATTCAACTCTAGAATTGAGACTACTCACCTTCGATCTGGCCGTTGCTTAAAGAATTGTTGAGATGGCGATACCCTCTGCCTGGTATACGTGTTCAACAGAGAACTCTGGGAGGATAAAGACTCGCTAGCTGGGATTTGATTGGGGACAGCAATTTCTGTTATCGTCAAACACGAGTCACTAGCAAAAAGCCCAGCGAGGGGGTCAGGGGGTAGTGGAGTGGTAGGAAGCGGCGGAAATTTGGCAAGAATATAAGAGCGGAGCTCAGAATCCGAGACGAGGTTGAATCCAATGTTGGAGTCCGAATGAGCGTCGATCAGCTCACTCAACGCGTTTGCAGGCTCTGACCCGCTCCCCGACTCTACACTCGCCTTGTATCCAGCCCCATCGAGCTCCTCGCTGGTGTCGAACATCATATTTGAAGTCCTCAGCTCGGTCGCTGACAATCGTGAATCAGGAGCTAAAGTACTTGGCCCCTTCGGCTTGTCCTTTTTACCCTTCCGGAACAGCCTTGACATGCCCTTGAGGAGCCCATTGAGCTTCTTGCGCTTGGGTTTGATGTCGTTCGAGGCTAGAGGAGGATCTGGTGTTACCGACTTGCGTCCGTTAGGATACAAGGTAGATACGCGCTCGGTCCGGGCACAGGCAGAATAGAAGCCTGGCCGCGAGGTCGATGTCGGTCGTGGAATAGTAAAAGCTGAGATATGCATATTATGCAAGAGATTGAAATATGTCGATAAGTGAGAGAGTGTTGTATGCTGGTCGCGAAGAAGAGAGAGCCAACAGGGGGTGTATGCTGATTATTATTAGCCTTGCTTAGTCAGCGCCAAGCCATGGAAACAATGGCCACCGATCAGGGGTCAGGCAAAAATCGCCTTAAAAGTACTAATTGACTTTCTTGAACATGGTAAACACTGGGCCGTGTAATAGTAGCGCGGACTAACTAACATAAACGAATGAATGTGTTGATTCGCTCAGGAGCGAGTCTGTGCATACAGTGCTACTTACCATTCCATTCTCCACGAATTTACACTATCCCCGCTATTGACACTTCCAGTTATCCTTTTCATTTTGTAACCCGATGCTGTGATACCATCCACACTACTAGCACGAAATTAGCTGGAAACCGGGCAGATGGCGTTGGCCGGTGTGCAATAGCCTCGAACGGAACGAGCAGAAGAGTTTCCGAAAGTCAAAGATGCAACATGAGCCTATCCGTGGTGCCAAGAGTCACGTTTGCTAATCAGATTTATTCGCTTGCCTAGTAAGTCTGCCAGACAGACGATACGACCACTGACGGTCATAAAAACAAATAAAAGAGCCTGACGGTTCAATTATTAGCAGTCCTCCGGGTGCCGCTTCAAGCCGGGTAAAACCGCCTCGCTATCAGTATGACGCTTGTATAATACGCCTATCCAAGAACTACCCCAAGCATAGCTACCGAGCACACAAAGCATAGCTGGTACACGGTTGCGATGCTCAGATTTGCCAAGAGCAGTAATGAAGGGAGAGCAAATTGGCCCGAGCCAATCAAGTTACACAGTAGACGGCTATCAAGCGGCTACGTAGGGCAGAGTAGGCTGGTTGAGTCGATTCCGATGGTCTGTTCAGCCCAGGCACGATGGACGGCGGTCTGGGGGTATCATTCGTCGGAGTTCCTGTCCTCCAGCACTACTTTCAGAGTATGCAGCTCACAAGTTCTGCTGGGGGGGGGGGGGGTTATAATAAAAGATATTTCCGCTTGAGCGAGCGGGTGGTGGTCAGAAGGCGAGATGTCCGAGCACCAATCGGATCATTCGGCAGTTGATTATCAAGCAGGGCGCTAAATCGGTAAACAGCACCTGGACTCTTTGAATTGGTTTCTTGTTAACAGCAAGATCGTCGTCTGGCGCGAAGGCTTTCTGTTGACAATAACATCAGTCCAAATGTACTTATTCTATGGCTCAAGGACTGAGGAATCTCATATTTAGTTTGAACCATGGTGCTGCAGAGAATGGTGGAAACAAGCGTTCACCTGACACCTAGGTCAAGTGAATAATAAATAAGAAGCCGTGGTAAAACAATTGATGGGTGGGTCTATATACACGGCTACATGCGCTGATTATCCCTAGCCATACGTTCCCGCAACCGCAGATAACATGTCAGCGGGGTTCGGTTATACGCCTTTATCATGTCGGTTCTGAGCGGGCGGTATTCGTCGGGAATCCGCATCGGTGGGAGCTCTAAACCCAGCCTTACATATACCATAGCTGAGTCTACCTCTTTCGTAAACCAAACTTTACCCATGTCCCCAAAACCTGTACTTTCATGTGCCTGGAACTTCGCATTTGGCCGGAAAAGGTGGATACATCTTGGAATCCTATCTGTTAACACTCAAACGTTCAAGAAATAAAGTCACGTACCTTGCTAACCCTAAAGCTAATTCGTTTCCCCAACCTCTCTGCCCACGTTGAAACCAGCAATGAACCGTGATAGGTTCTACAACAGCAGGCTTGCCTGCAAGATCCGGCACCACTAATCCTTCGTTCAGCAGAACAGCTTTTAACAAAAGCAGCCGGAGATGCGAGAGCATAGCGGTAATCGCGCAAAGCTCTTGTAGACTAATCTCCTGATCTCGAAGTTTAAGCTCTTCTAGGTGCGGCATGACAGTCAGGAGTTGGCCCCATTCAAACGCTCGTTGAGCGTTCTGAGAGCTACCTCGAAAGGCCATCTGAATGGTATCAAGTTCCAGGTATCTGAGAGGCGTATGGCTGTATGCGTCTAGAAGTGGCAATCTTAGCGCAATACCTCGGTCCGTTACGAGATGCTTCACGGCAAGTCTGATGAGATGGGGAGAGTTTTGGCCAAAGATGGGAGCAACATCTCTCGACAACGATTCTGAGTTTTTGAATAACTCGCTCCTCTCGAGTTTGTATATGTGGACAACTGCCGTTGTGAGGTTTCGGAAAAAGACACGCGGCGAGGATAGTTGCTCGAACATCGATGGGTGAAGTCCGTATAGCCCCAGGTGTCTAAGGTTCGCGAACGAATTGTCGGATAGGACAATGGGGATTTTATCGGCTATCTGTATTTTATTCCGGTCGATATGAAGTTGGAGTGTTTCGAGGTACGGCAGTGCACCTAGCGATTGGAGAAATTCCGAACAGATGTAGGGTATACTGATAGACAGAGAACGGAGGCCGTAGGTGGTGAGTGTTCTGTCGATGCGGTAGGGCTTAGGTTAGATAGGTTGAATGTGTTGTGAACTTCAACGCGAACGTACTGCATTTGCCCTAACAGAATTAATCTCTCCCATAGGTCCTTGAAACTTCTAGTATAGAGCTGCTGGTGTTTGCAATATCTGTACGGAGATGGGTGATCCTCGGATTTGCAAAGTGCATTGGGCTCCCAAGCGTAGATATCCAAGACTTCAATCCGTGGAGAGGAGGCGATAACCTTGTTCGCTAACTCCAGATAACTCTCCGGACGAAGCTCTAGACCCTCAATATCCTCTTCAAATACACGTATCGGCAATAGTCGGAACTCACGCAGGCTGGGTACGAGAAATCGACGAACCCAGCTGAGGTAAGGTCTGGTGTGGAAATGAGTGTGAACGAGCAAGCGTTCTAGGTTTGGTAGAAGGAGCGCCGTTGATGGCTGTGAGTCGGGGCTTGGAAAATCGTCTGGAAAATTGACCGAATATGGCGTGGCGGACCTGAGTATTCTCACAGATGAGGAGTAGAGTTTGAATCGACGACTAAGATCTAATGTAATAGGGAAATCGAATGTCTATACTAAGGTCAGCGAGGCGCGCGAACTGCGCAAACCAGCTTACACGGTAGAGAACGCCAGGGCCAAAGGGATTGGTGGTATCTATATAGTGAGCCCTTGCGGTAGCTCCCAGGATCAGGAGCAGCAGGTGTTGGAGATCGACGTCTTCCCATAGCATTGGCGCTGCATAGGTGAAGGCGCGGCGAGATACGGACATCAGATTGATATGATCCTTCTTGTCTAGAAGACTATAGATCGGCTGGAGCAGCTCCAGAATCGATATAACACGATAAAGGGGGTGGTCATCCATGGAGAGTAAGAGTCTGAACGAGTCACGAACAGAGCGTATCATATATCCTAGGATCAAAGCCTCAGCTCAGAGGTAGCGTAGTTCCTCCGTTATCTATAGATTCCTTCGGCACGTTCGAGTTGTTATAATACTGCGTACAGTTTTGGTTGTAGCGTCGCAAGCCAGCAGTCATCGTGCTTACGGCGTTGTTCTCAGGCAGTGTGTTATAGGGTCGCTGACATCAGAAGTGGTGAGTTGTTAGATCCTACTTAGCACGTGACGTGGAATTTGGTTCAGCTCTTGGACCTCTCAGCTTCTCGCCGAGCCTTAGTTCGTAGGAAGCCTCATATGCAAACTGACGTGATTTCACCCGCTTGTATGGTCGAAATCACTGGCTCTATCCCTAACTCAGATATAACGACAAAGTAGGGATATATGCTCTAACGCTCGCATAGGTTGAACGCTGCCTGGGGATTATACCACTTGTTGTTCTTCGCTACAAATGCCTTCCATCCATCCATCAACCGCAGTCTGTACCACTGCTAACACGCGCAATTTTAAGAAATGACGTTTATAATTCTCAAACTCCAAATACATCGCAATATCATTGAAACTCAATATTGTGATTCTCTTGGCCGAGTTGGCAAGTCCCAATCTTGAGCAATCTCGAGCATAAGCTTCCTAGGCGTCTAGGGCATGATTTGCGCTAACACACAGAATCCTGGTCATCTGGTCCTGCAAATCGTAGGTTCAAATCAGCGTCAGGTCGTACCACGAATTCTAGGACCCACATTCGACATCAAACATACGCTTCAATAGGGAAGCCGGGTGTATATGACTACGGGTTGTCTGTGTCCATCTACACCCGGCCGTGACTCCCCTCCGATTGCTCAATGTCTGAAATAGCCAGTCGATGCTCCGTGATACTTATCTGATCCACTCGAGTGTAAGTCCCAGATCGAGTCAACGTAGAATGCCACGCACCAAACGCATACAATCCCCAGGAAAAATCTCATATGGTGATCCGTTCCCCTAGGTGCTTGCATCCAACGTTCGTATAAACCCACTGTCGCTCTCCTCGAGTGAAGATAGTAATGCATCGACATGACCAATTCCCTGTGTTCACACTAGACCGCCAGGCGACTCTGCGCTGCGTTCAGAAGCGGGTCAGCCGGTGTAGAACCGAAGGGGTAGATCATGGTCGAGTTTGATGCTGGTCGAAGAGAGCAAGTAATGTGAGACAAATTTGGTTGGTTGGAAACATCCAAAGGTGGCGAATATCAACTTCCTGCGAGGTATATGCCGAGGTTGTGTGCCAGGCGCTCGACACAATTGTGATGTGAAGCAATCAACTGCAAAACCTTGAAGCATCGGGCGGGTGGATTGGGTTGATTATCGCGATGGCCCAAGGGTGCCGAAGAGGGATTGGAAGTGTATGGTGATTGGGATAAGTTGCTGGCGTGAGAGCTGAGAGCCGAAAGGTGATGTACTGTGCCTAGCGTTTGGAACCGGTGGGACGGCCCGTTAACAAGGTTCCGAACGCATCGAAGATGCACAAGGTGAGTGAGAGTTTGTCGAGTAATTCAGGGTTCATTGGACCTGTTTAGGCGAGTGATGAGTCAGTAACTGAGAGTTGGGATATATGAAAGGCTTTACTCAAGGATGATTCGCGCTGAACGAGGGCAGGGTGCCACGAATCAGAGTCCAGTACGTAGGTCCTCACACCTAAGATATTCTAGGAGGAGGAGTTCTGAATTGAGCTTGACGAGAAGAAGTCAGGCGGGAACAGAGTAGAGCTCTCGCGCTCGCATTGAGAAAAGCAGAGATGTTGTGCAATAAGACTCGGGAGTTAAGCGAGTAGCAATCTGCCACAGAGAGCGAGACCTTGGGAGCGTAGAGCAAAGAGCTATGTCAATATCAAGATAGCCTACATATGCTGGTCAACAGATAAATTCGAGCTGTGTAACACAGGCCACTTACCAACCAAGCCAGCGTGATATCCTATCCCAAAACCAAAGACCCCCAAGGTATGAAAGTCAGTTTCTGCAAACTCCACGTCTGGAGTTTGGCAGAGACTGGATGAGTTCTCGACAATTCTGCGTCCAGAATGGCGAGACAGGATGAATAGGACGAGGAGGCCTGGGGCTGGTAAGCTAGTAAGCAGAGTTGCGGGCTCCCTTCTAAAAAGAAAAGGGAAAGTTATTAGTCCGCGGAGCTCCAGTGAGGCGTATAACGTGACGTACAGTGAACAATTGGTGGCGGCGGTAGAATGTGGGGCTATAGGATGATTTGTGGTGGGAGATAGCCATGTCACCAGAGTCGGCTAGAGAAGTGGCGAGTAATAAGTGCGGGATGAGGGTGGATGAGCGAATAAGGAAAGAGGATGAGCGAGCTGTTTGGTTTATTGATGATGTCAGTAAGGGTTCAGACGATAAGATAAGATACACGCAGAGGTCGATGGGAGGATGAAAAACGATAGCTAAGGTTTGCAAGCTAGCGATTGAATATTGCACAGGAGCTGATGGTGGACCTTAAGCTGTGTTGGATCGAAAATGTGCATATAGAGGAGTATCACTCACCGACACCTTGTATCTACCACACATCTCGGACCCGGGTTGAAACAGGAAAAATAAAATGTCGAGGAGAAATAACCGAGCCGAAAACCGAGCAGCCAATGATGACGAACAAGCCTGAATCCGAACCTTTTTTTGGGTTTTATAGTTTTCCGATTTTTTTGTGGATTTTGTAGTTTTTTGAGATAAGTCGTGGCCAAGGACAAAAAGTGAAGATATTGAAAATGACGGTGTTTGAAACCGGACTAGGATTTAGTAGGCGCTGAAGTTGTCCTCGTGGGACACTTCAACGGCTACCGTCGCGCGAGACTTGACCTCTCCATCGAGCGACGAGAACGCGCTAATCGTAGGTGTTGTAGGTGGAGTGGACTCTGGCGAAGACGACGGACTCCTTAGGACAAAAGCGAGCTTGGCAAGTTCTGCACGTGGAACAACGACCGACGGATTGTTCGCCCCCACGAGTTCTTCCAGCCATTGGCTCATGCTTGAGCTCTTGCGGTGAGTTTGGTCTTTGCATGCGTTTCGACTCGACAACTCCGCGTTGAAGGGCAGAATGGATGCCGGAACCGTGGTCGGCAGGGCGGCAACAAGGGCGTGAACTCGGGCACGCGATTCCTCGCCGACAGCGTTACTACGCTTGCGTCCATTGGTTGGAGTTGGAGAATGAGATAGCGACGGACGGCTCCACGAGCCATGAACAACCTTGGGGCCATAATAGAATATCTCCGGGATTACGCCGTCGTCGGGAGGTGTAACTGCGACAATTGGTACCGGTGGGCCCCTGTATGGTCGAGGCGGCGCCGCACGTGTCGCAACAAGTGGTTGGATATTGAGCAACTTGGCCTTAGAACGGAGAGGTTTAGACTGAGGCTTCTTGGCGAGGTTGGTGGTCCGTTCGGTTGCATGAGTGCAATTTGCTTCATCGCTAAATATAGGAGGCGCGTTAGGTTAGATCCAGGAAACAGAAACAAACACCCACCTCTGGAGTTGAAGACGAGAAAGTGGACCGACGGGACAATGCGGATCCATAGAAGATGATGTCTCGGCGGAAATTATGGCCTTTGAGATAGCCCCATTCGAATTGGGAACGGACTTGGGCTCAGCGTTCGCTGCGTCAAACTGAGGCACGGAGCAAGATGGCTCTGGTTCAGCCAGTAAACCAAGAACGCAACGCCATCCAAAGAAGAGACATAGGCAGAATACTGGGCCGCCGATGAGAACAGCTAATGCCATAAGAGGAAACCAGCGTGTCCAAGAGCAGTTGGGGATGCCCATGTTAGTATCCAATTTGGTGTTGGAGGCTGCACTGAGAGGAGGCCCTGACGTGATCGGGCTCTTCATAGCCCGTTCTTCACCAAGTATGTGTGTACAACCATGCTCTTGACTACAAATAAAATGTAAAGATGAGTCTCCAACATGATATTTAAAATGGGGCGAATACGAACCTCAATGGTCCAGCTTCGAAGGGAAGGGCCGACGATGTACCAGTGTCTTCCGTTTCCATTTGGGACTCGACAGCCGGGAAGCGACCGGTAATTGGGGCGAGAGTAGTTTCCTCGGGTTCCAGAGCAAAGGCGTTACATACAAACTCATTAAGATCGGGATCCAGCGAATGGCTAGCAAGGAACGCCGGGAAATCAAGTTCTTCCATATTGATGTCCGGAAAAAAAACGGGCTCGAGCTGTTCGATGATCGACAGGTTGTTCAAACGAATGTCCGCCAAGTCTAAAGTTTCCAGGGGACCATCATCCACAATCTCGAATGAGATATTCGGGCTTGGAGCCGGAAGTTCCACAAGCTTCGCAGGAAGTGAGTGGCGTGAAGAAGCAGGGGCGGGGGCGATATAGGCGTGCTCGTCAGGGAGAACGAGCTCATCCAGAGTAAAGTCGCTCAGATCCATCTCAATGTCCAGGCCATTCGCGTTAGGTGTACGATCCTCACTCGTCACAGTCGGGCTAGAGTGGACGTATAAATCGTTGGTTGTAGAAACGGTAGAATCAGAAGTAGGGGATTGAGTGGAAGATCCAATGTAGGCCTCCGGGGACGAAATGAGCTGGTTGGTAGTTCCAGAAATATCCAATGAGCGACCGGCTCCCATGTCTTTGGCCTTGATGGGAGAAAGAGTCGCAAGTTTCTTGATGATTGATCCAAATGCAGGGTACTTGGTCATCGATGTGTTGACCATTAACGCAAGCTTGTGTTTTGTCGGTGGAGGAGCGAATTTCCGAGGAGGGTACACAAACGCAGAGATCTCGTCAAGGGTGCAGGGGTCGCCGAAACGAGTGTTGTCGGGCTTAGATGGCATGATACGCAGTTCGGTGAACATCAAAGGTTGTGGTCGGGGGGAAGTTGGGACGAGAAGTTCGAACATACTTCAGACCTGCAAGGCTTGGACTAAGTGCCGAACGTCGATCATTATGTTCAAGTCAAGATAGGGGCACTTCCATAACGAGACGAAACGACTACTTGAAGTGGAAGGTTAGCCGTGCTAAATTTATGTCGAAGATCCTTATGTAAACGATCGGCGGGGTCGATTATTACAATGAGGCTCGAGAGTACCGAGAGATTGGACCAGAAACAGAATTGCAACACCGGGCCAAGCCAGGGGTTGTCCACTGAGATTAGCTTTGGTGGACGTCGGGTGCCCATGAGCCATAGTGCGCCAGAGTCCCGCATTTTTTTTTTGGCTGGTCTTTACTGGTAATACAGGTTGAGGGTGGCGAACACGTACAGCAGGCGCAGTCTGGACTGATCCGTGATGCATATGGACGTGGTTATTGAAGAAGACCTATCACGTGACCGCGTTTCCCTGGCAGGTCCATCAGCTCGAACCCGATTAGCTTACAATTATCATCAGCAGAACGTCAAGATCAATACATCTCTATCGAACCTCTCAGTCTCACCGCAATGCTAGGCAGCATTTCGCCTCTAAACTCTTACATAACTCAACATGGTATAATAATTGCAGATGTCTCGCAGCTTTTTCTACCCGCAGCTGCTAGTGCTTATCACACATGAGCAGTACCCACTATGCAGAGCTTGATATTTTGCAGCCAATACATATCAGACTGTATCAGGGGGCGGTGCTACGAGAATCGACACGTTCGACGACATTCTGCTGCTGAAGGGAGTCATTGGAAGTCACTATCAGTATTGAGCCAGGGGTCTTCTGCTAGGTCTTTCGCCGCTGATCGATCCTCTGGTCGTAGCCGAAGGCAGCGGCTCAAGAAATCGTAAGCCGCGTCAATCTCCTGCTCGTTAGATTTGATTATGGAGTGATCCTCAGTCAAGATTGAACGCATATGCCAGTTTGGGTCACGAGGAGAAGTGGAATGAACAAAGATGCCTGCGACAAGCACTTTAAAGTTAGGCTGGCCCGACTTGAGCTATTTGAAGTAGCCTACCATCTTTGAAGAGTTTTTCTTGGTTCCGGCTCTTTCCCAACATGTCCGCAGGAAACTGCTCCCCGAGCACATCCGTCATCTGGGCCAAATGATCCTCCTCCAACGTCCACTCCTTTGTGAAAGGATTGGGTTCAAACAGCGGGGTGCCAGTGAGCAGCTCGATGGTCTAAGTAGTTGTGGTGAAAAACAGTTACGGAGGTACGCTAGGAAATGAGGCGACGGACCAAACACCCTATGCTCCAAACGTCGACCGCCTGGTCCCACGGGTGTCCTAGTATCACCTCGGGAGCACGTAGTCTAATAGGCTGAATATCATCCCCAAAATGGCAGTGCGACCATTGGGCTACCGATTGCCATGTTAGTCGAGCTCTAGGCAGAACAACAATAAAACACCAACCATGGCCCAGATCAGCAATGGCTACCTCCACTTGACGAGAATCCAGATAATTCAGGGAATCTAGAGGCACAGTGATGGGTTGCGAGTTTACCATATAGGGAGATGGATCCCGGCTACCAAACCCTTCGTGCGTTCTCGAAGGAGTTGTCGCAATCGCTCGTGTAATGGCCGTAGGCATATCAGCTAGTCGCAATAGGATATTGTCGAACTTGATATCTGAGCGAAGCAGCCCAAGTTAAAACCGCTAGCTACTACGGGCAGATATACCAGGTCTCACCAGTATGTACAATGCCGCAACATGTATGCAAGTAGTCAAGGCCAAGCAAAGCCTGCCGTAGGACTGTCTTGACTAGGCCTACAGGCAAACGACGCTGATTTTCAAGTCGCAAATTGTCGATACTCATCCCAAGAACCTCCGTTACGATACATTGGTGAGCTCCTTCCGGACCAGAGATTTTGAACGTCTCGTAATATTTCAGTAGATGTCGTCTGCCCTTATGCACGGGATCAGGGGAAGCTTGAAGCTTTTCGAGCATTGCTATTTCATCGGACTTTCCAGATTCCATCCTCGATGTCGCTTCGCGAGACATAATTTTGAGGGCGGCATAGCGTTGGAGCCTAGAGCAAAATATTAGACGAGCTATTGACTGACGGAGGAGGTCCGGACAAACTTGAAATCTCGAACAAGCCAAACCGTGGAGAATGCACCCCACCCAAGTTTCCGCACAATGCAGGATCGTCCGTCATCTAGTTGCATGCCTAGCCACGCACGGAAGTATCCTGGGACTTCATCGCCACCTTCGGAAAAGTCTTCTTCCGGAAAGTCATGGATGAAGGGAACGGACATATTTTATCTATGAGCACTGCGTGGACAAGATCTCACGCTTACTGAAAATGTGGGGAGGTTGCGGACGAGGGATGGGTTACAAAGTCTTCGATTAAGTATTATGTGCAAGCGGCTAGTAGGCTGTCCCTTTCGAAAAGTTGCCTCATGGTTGTTGGCAGATGCTTGTGATACGGGTGCTTCTCCCTGATCAACGATCTTCGGGATATGAAGCCCCAGCTTCGGGGAAACGCAGGTGGCAACAAGAGCGTCAACCAAATGCAGAACAGTGAGCTGATGTTCGTATTACGAAAGCTGGTAAGTTGAGCTGATTGGCTAAGGCTTTTATATAGTGCTTGGGTACTGGAACTTGCTAGAATGAGCTGCGTATCGCTGAAGTCATTTTATCACAAAATATATGCGCATATAACTGAAAAAACCGAGACGTCGATTTCAGCCTACGAGAATAACCGATTCACTAGATTTTGAAACATCATGGAGTTTTCATCGCGGAAAAAAGACGGGCAAGTGAAGCTAATCTGACTACTTGGTTGAGTCATGAGAGTACGGATTTTGTATCGTGAGAATAAAACAAGATGTGGCCAACCCCAGCATCCTCAACTTGCAGCGCCTTCATGGGGGTCTAGCTTAGAACGTGTCTACGTACTTTCGCATAAACATTGTGCCTAGGCGCTAGCCACCTCTGGAGGAGAATCGTGATATGCGTCCCATTTCTCATACCATTCGTCCCCCAACTCAGACGGTCCACTAT
>WSTH01000348.1:0-27308 GCA_019616345.1 Ceratobasidium sp. 395
CTCAACACCTGATCCACCGTCATGACCCGCTCTAACCTCTTCTCCAACGCCCGCCAGTTTGGCTCCAACACCTCAAAGGTCGCAAACGCCAAGATCTGCTGCACAAACGCCAGCATGCGCGCCCTCAGCAAAAACACGCGCCGGCGCCAACGTTCAAAGTCTGCATGAAGGGAGGACGGATAATGTGAGCTGTGCGGGTGGTTCGGATTTGGGATCGTATTGGGTAGTCCAGATTGGGCTCCAGGGTTATTAGGGTGCGCGGAAGGAGGTCCGGAGTGATGACTCGCGCGACTCTCAGCGCGGCTAACAGAGCGAGATTCTGGGCCGGGTGGTCGAGCTGTTACAGGTCGACGCCAGGCACCGAGCATCTGTTCTACCCACATTCCGCCAAGCATTTGCTCGACGTGCTTGAGATGTAAAAGGAACCTATAAAGCAAGCTATTAGCACCCGGATCCTATGTAGACGCGATACACTTACCGAAATAATAATTGGTATCTTAAGATCGTCTTCCTCGAAATGACCAACGACAGAGGGAATGGGACAGTATAATCCAGAGTCAAATGGTCCAACGCAGGAGCCGCTTTCTTCTTCTTATCCTTCTCCCCGTCCTTTCCATCCCTATCCTTTCCCTTCCCCTTCCTCGACGCAGCAAACTGATCCTCCACACTACCAGCTCCGCCACCATCATCAATCGCTCCGCTCACGCTCACAACCTTGAGCAACCACTCGTACAAGCCAGATGACGCCATGCTAACTTTGACATCTTCTCGGAAGGAAGGCGTCTCAATTGTACTACCACCGGTTGGGCCTGATGCATTTCCGCCAACACCTGCTACAACGGCTGCCGAGCCGAATCCAACCGGCTCCTCGGGACCACTGATCGCTAGGTCTAAGAGACTCTGGAGTTTAACGAGGTTAGCGCTCTTTGGAGGTTTGCGTAGCTCAAGGTGGGCGAGGTCGAGGAAATGGGTTAGGAAGGACGAACGAGGCAGGAAGAAGTAATATTTGAGTGACCTATCCCATGCAATTAGCAAGGCCGTGAAAATTTGAAAAATCATGAATACGCTTACCGCAATCGGGGAATCAGCATCTGATCTTCCATCAACACTTTCAACAACGTCCGATTTGCATACGTATAAGCGTCCTCCACAGCCCGATAAAACGGCGCACTATCCATAGCGCCATCATCCGCCTCGCCATCTTCATTGCTAGCTTTGCTCTTGCCCTTTCCCGCAACAGACTCCTTCAGTCGGCGGTTGCTCAGACGCGAAGCGCCCCGTTCCGTTCCCTCCCCATCTCCACGATCTTCCTCGTCCTCTCTTTCCTCCTTTCGTCTACGTTCCTTTTCTTCCAGCTCTTTGAGGCCGTTCCGAACACCAGCGGCATCGCCTCCCCATTCTCGCACTACGTTCAGATATTTCCCGGCCAGCAGAACCTTGTGCTTCCATGATTCAAGCGAGGGCGGGACACAGGCACCACCTGGGAGCCTTCCTCCTGGTACACGAGGGCGTGGTACGAGCGCTGAGGGAGGGGGCGCCGCAGAGAGTGCTGATGATGCGGAAGATGAGGCTGCAGCAGTCGAAGGGTGGGGCGCATGAGATCCGTCTCGTAGCTAGCAGCCACAACATCGCTAAACTTATACCAAAAGATAAGCGGATTAGATTGACACACACCGTATACCTCCTCTCCCAGTATTCATCCGTATAGTCTTCCTTATTCTTCCCCCTCGAGTCCACCTCGCCGGCACCGACTCTTGCACGAACAAAGAACTCGCCATGCGGGTCTCGGAGCGTCCCGTGATGCGTCCATGTACGAAGAATCTGGGCGTACGGCGCAGATGCTGCGGCTAGGAGAGTGCGGAGAAGAGCCGAAGCTGGTGGATCCCTGTAAATAGGATAATCATCAAAGTCAATCAAAACGAGGAACCGAACACATGAAATCACGATAGAAAGTAATTTGGGTGATGGCTTACCCGCTCATTGATACCCATCGATCCCATAAGATCCCTAGCACTTCGCCTCCTTTGACATTGCCGGCCTCCTCGATACCAGCGCCAACACCCATCAGCACGGCTTTCACTCCACCCAGCCCAAGCTCTTCGTCTCGCCTCCTCTCCTCTTCATCATCTTCGTCGTCCGAAGCAGCAGACGATGAGGGAGTAAGCGAAGCCGTGGGTGGAGTTACTATATCGTCAGCGATGCTGTGTACGAGGGAGAGCGTCCGCAGGGCTGGATGGATATGGAACCATAGCTGTTGGAGGGAGAATCCGGGCGAAGTGTGGAAGAGGTGTTCGAGCTGAGTTATGAGTGTTGTATAGTCCTGCCAACGAGAGTTAGATCGAAACCTGGAGTGAACAGAATGACAAACCTTGAGTACCGAGCGTATTGCTGCACATAAAGCGTGGCTAACTGCTCCAAACTCGATATGCGCGCGTGCTTCCACAAACGCAACGCTCGCACAATAGTGCGTTGCGATTGGTGCCATCCTTCCAACCAGGTCTCTCAACGCCGGGTCTAGTCCACTGTCCACGGAGAACTGAACAGGCTCTGCCATTCCAGTACGCGTGATATAGGTGCCTTCGACTCCAATGAGAACAGAGAGCAGATCTTCGAGGACGAGTGCCTCTTGGATTTCTAACGATAAATCGCGTAACGGGGGTCCTCTATCCCGTTGCTCTTGGGTCGGAGCGGTGTTAAGTCGAGAGTTAAGCGGGGCATGTACAAAAGAACTCTCGGCTGTGAATGACGCGTCTCGAGGACCTGGTATGTGTTAGACCATATTCGAATCGAGGGAGGCTGATACTGACGGACATCTCCTGGGCGCTACAAGGGGTCAGTTGATATAATCTCCTATCGTATCGAGCTCACTTTGCTATAGGTTTGAGCTTGTGGTAGTGTTGCTCGTGAAGTGGGTCGCGAGTAGCGCCCGCTCATGGTGGTCGGGTGATGTTTGTCGGAGAACAGCCACTCTGATGAGTCAGATCGGCGTTTAACGGCCTTTGCCATACAAAACCAAACCGCCGGCATCACAACAACCCACCCACACCTCCTGTTGCGGAAATACATCAGCTTTAGGAATCCCTTCCTCGCCTCTACAGTCCACTAGTAAACCTCTGAAGCTCAACAGATAATATCTTGTGCACTAACGCCACACTCTATCCGTTCACAAAAACTCTTGAAAGGCATAAATCAACGGGCACCCCTGAGTAGACGAGTTGCGCAATCACCTCCCCGGCGCCTATGGACGCCTCACACTCTCCACATCAAGATGCTTGTATTCGCGCTCTGCAAATCCCTGAGTTGTATCACATGATATTTGGCCTCCTGGAGAAGCGAGACTACGTTAGATTTCTCTATGTATCCCGTTCAACCTTCGCCTTAATGCTCCCAATGATCTGGGGAGAGGCAGATTTTCGGGACATTCTTCGTCTTATTCCCGGAGTAACCATAACCTCGGGTAAGATAGGCTGTTATTCAACACCAGAATATGTGAGCGTAAGCATGGCTTGCAGTTGGATATCTGACGCTGAGTCTTCGTGTAGACGTTCACTTTGCCTTCAGTCATCAATCTATCTCGAGTTAAACTGTATTCCCCTGTCATGGAAACACTTACAACGGCCGGCTCATACATTGTTCATACTCCGCATGCAGCTCTAAAGTCTATGACCCGAGCGGAAGTTCAGCCCTTGTTACCAAACATGCACCGCCTAGTTATCAAAAGATGCGGCATAGCCAGACCCGAGCATTTCACCTGGATCCCTATGATTTTACACCCTGGGCTACTTAGTCTCGAAATGTATATGCTGACGGGCGGAAATGTAGAAGCTATGGACGAAATACACGCCTGGTTAAACCGAGATATATGTTTCGGCTTGATCGACCAGCTCACCCGTACGTGCCCTCGACTTGAGAATCTACGTCTATTCCCAAGCTGGGGGGCGATGAGGTCTCCCAATAGGGTAAACCATACATCAATATACACAAAAGCCGTCAACCTTGTGCACCTAATCCGCTCCTTCAAGTCTGGTAAAACTGCGCAGGTACCTGTCCAGATTCTCGGTGGACTTACACTCCTTCGCTCTCTTACATTCAGTGGGACTATGGTGCACCAGGAGCTTTTTCTAGTTCTGGGTCAACTTCCGCATCTTGAGACTCTGTCACTCCGTGCTGACGAGTCACAATTCCAGGAGAAGCACCAAGAACCCATCATCATACCAGACAATTCGTTTCCGTCTCTCCGACAACTAGATCTGTATCAGCTGAATGAATACACCATGTCTCGCATCTGCAACATTGCACCACTTTTCTACCATCTAGTTTCAGCGTCTATTATGTTCAACGGTAAACCAAGCTGGTATGATAACTATTACTCAAATCACATTAACCGTTCAGAAGTCCCTTTCGCTTGCCTGGGCGTGAACAGTCCACACATTGAGCGTCTGACTGTCCTTCCTCACGGCTATCGCTTGTCCGAACTCAAGCTTTCTTGGTCTATTATCGACAAACTCAAACACATGCCCTTGCAGTACTTGAGAGTTGGGACAATCGAACTTGGTCCTGATATTGGATCTAACTCTACTTCTGGAGCCCCCCAAGTCGATCGACCACATAGGTGGGAGGACCTCCTGAGTGCAGTGTCACAGCTAGAAGAGCTACACATGGATACAAAACACGTCAGCTTGAACGAGTTACGATTGCTTGGGACTTGGCTTCCTAAACTTCGTCTACTTGTGTTCTGGCAAATAGATCTTCGTCAAGCAGAGACACCAACAGAGATGATCAACGCAACTCAGCCAATTATTCTCCGTAGCTGGTCATATTTTGGGGCTAATCCAGTAGATGAATACTCGTACAGTATTTGGTCTGCATGTATCCCCGATACGGAATCAACTATCTGCAACGCCGCAAGGTTTGTAGTGCTCGCCTTCGAAGTTATGGTTACTGAGTGTAGTACACTGCATAACTTAATCTAGGTACCTCCACGGAATATGGCCTCACGTAAAATGTGAGACCGATAGAGTGAGCCATTGGCCCCACAGCTTTTCGCACTATGAAAAGCCAGGAGCAAGGCTAAATGATGCCATCGCTTTGCTAAGGCTGGGAGTCAACCCTGAGGGACGTCTTGAGGTAGGATGGGGTGACGAATTTGAGAGTATCTCAGAAGCCTCGATTACGAGCTGTTAGGTAAGCTGTATAAGGAGAAGATGCTAGTGAGCTTACCACGGAGAATATGTTAGACGATGAATCATGCGCAGGATGAGGAGTTAGCCTGGTAACTAAGGAGAGGAATTGTTTGTTCTTTTCTCTCTCCGACTGATATTAACTGTCCCGTAAAAATCTTAAATTCATCGTTATGAGACTGTGTTTTTCCGTTGTAGGTTTCCGGCCGAACTACTACCTCATCCGCGAACCGCCTCCCTCAAATACTTAATTATCGTGTTGTAACTGAAACCTTTCACTGCTGGGTATACAAGCGAGCTACGAAATTACCAGAACTCTGTCGTCAGTACCCGCCGGCACTAAGGGATCCAGCGTGAGGTGACAGGTGGAGGCCTAGGCGAATGAGGCTTATGGTTAGGTGACCACACTATCCAATCGTGATGGAGCAAGATTTAACGGTGAGCGGGAAAGCAAAAAGGTGAGCGAGAAAGCGCGGTGCCCCGAGATAGATAACGGTCGCCGCCGAGGATGATTGAGTCTCCAGTCAACTAGCGTACACCCCCTATATGCGTGAAATATTTACGTTTAGTCCATTTAATCCCCTTCTCCCAAAAAGAACCCCCTCACAACGACTCTAGCAGCTAGCTTGGGTATATAAAGGACCGTCGAACACTGGCCACAGATCGAAGAAAGACTCTAGCAGACTATTTGAAAATTCTGGCGTAATGCGTGAGCTCAGCCCCCCGCTCAGTGCTATTGGAAATTCGGAAGATACAACCGTGCTCTCGGCGACCACTGTCAACCCTTGTCGAAGCAATCGTAAAGAATATTCTATCAGTAAACCTGCTCGTTTCGATGAATCAAGTCACAGAAATATCATGTAGCTGCGTTGCTTAGACGCTCGCGAGCTAGGTTATCACTCTGCGCGGCTGCTGCATGGCCCTCGCCGGCCTCTTTTCTGCCTTGCTGAAGCTCTATCGATCCGACCATCGTTTGCATATTCTGACCCGACGCACGAAAATTTGAGGTCTCACGCGGATGGATGATAGTATGATACACCGGTCTCAGATTCGGTGCCCGTCGAGTGCGTTGTCGACACCGAGCATCAGAGCAACCTCCTCGTATCTCGCGCATCGAAATGTATACCTTCGCGTTCTGTACCTGCCCGAGCTGTGCCGTACGATTTGTAGCTCCCTGGAAAAGAAGTACTATACCAACTTGCTCTATGCATCTCGTTCAACCTATACCTTGACTCTGCCGATGATCTGGGAAGATGTAGACTTCCGGGACATCCTGTTTCTAATTCCAGGAGTGAACATGACAGAAGATGACGCGCCTTTTGATGTAGATGAAGATCCAGAATACGTAAGCCCATGTTTGACCCATCACCGCGCATCCACTCAATCCTTAAACAGGTGTTTGACTTCGATTCGGAGGTTGACCTCTCCCGATTCAACGTCCACTCGCCATTTGTAAGGACGCTCAAAACACATGGTTCATACACCATTTGCTTTCCACCTGCTTTTTCAAAACGAACGGGTCCACGACCCTTACTACCGAATCTACAACACTTAGTTATCAACGCCTCCAGATCCATCAAAGCACCGCAGCATGTGAACTGGATACCCGAAATCCTGCACGCGGGTCTGCTCAGTCTCGAGATGTATTCGCTTCAAGCGGAGAAGAGTAGTGATCACGCTTGTGGAGCGCACGCATGGCTAGATCGAGCGGCATGCTTCGACCTAGTGGAACATCTCGTCCATACATGTCCTCGTCTCGAGACCTTGCGTCTATATCCAGCAAAACTAAAGGATTACAGCGAGACACAACTCATAGCAGCTTACGAAAAACTTGCTGAGTTTACGCATATTCGCTCTTTCACATTCGGCGGATCTATAGTGCATCAGGAGCTCTTTCAGGCTCTGGGTCGGCTGCCGTATCTTGAAACACTATCACTCCGTGCTGACGAATCGCAAAGTCAGAAGAGAAGTGATGACCCTCTAAGCGTATCGGATGACTCATTTCCGTCGCTCCGACAACTGGAGCTATATCACCTCATTCCCTCAGCTATCGCCCGTATCTGTCAGGTTCCTCAACTCTTTCGTCGGCTAATTTCCGCTTCCATCACTTATAAAGGCAAGCCGAGAAGGTCTGGTACATGGTTTACTCTCGATTTTAATCGATCAGAAGTGGCTGTTTCTTGTCTTGGTGCAAACAGTCCGTGGCTCGAGTGCCTCACTGTACTCCCCTATGGTGATTGCTCATCCGAGTTCGACGCTTCCTGGTCGATAATCGACAAATTCAAGCTCATGCCCCTGAGGTATTTGAGGATAGGCAGATTCAAAGACAACCACGACCTTCTTCTTGAGGATCTTCAACCGGACCGGCCTACATGGGACAACCTGCTTACTGCGATACCACAACTGGAAGAGTTACACCTGGAGGAGCAGTATATGAGCTTAGACAAGCTGCAATTGATTAGCTCCCGGCTGCCTAGGCTTCGTCTACTCGTGTTCTGGTACACCAACCTTACGAAAGTGGCCGGACAACTACCTGAAGTAATAAGCGCTACTCAGCCAATCGTCCTTCGCTGTTGGTCTTACTTTGGCGTAGCGGTGCCGGCCCGGCCTCGTCGGCGTGCTCCTTGTATACCAGGCACTCCTACTAGCAGCTTAGGCATTTGTGACGCAGCTAGGTTTGTAGTTTATACTTTTGAAAGTACTTCGGTGCGCTAATTAGTGATGATAGGTTCTTACACAGGATATGGTCAAATATAATCTGCAAAACTTGTATGGTGAACCATTCGACCACGATGCGCCAGCCCAATATGAAGCTGGGGGAACATCTAAACGAAGCCATCACCTTGTTAAGGTCGGGAGTCGACCCTGAGGTATATGTATAATATAGCAGGGCAGAGTACTAAGCTCTAACAGCTTGATTGGCTAGATGGAATGTGATGAGTGGGATTCTTTAGATTCTAAGGACGACAAAAAATTCGGAGATGGCGAGGGTAACAACGAGACTGGGGCTTGGGGGACCGCGTTCTTGCACACTCGCGGCGAATGGGATGTAGATATGGTATGAATCGTCGTTGCTAATCAGCACAAGCGGCGCTGGGGTCAAATATTTTACTGAGCCACACGCCGTTTGTCATTCAGTAAACAGTCCAGCTGGTTAGGTTAATTATATGTCATACAGCGGAAGCAGAAGATGATGAATAAAGAGTGCATTGTATGCCGGAAGTAGCCTACACGACAGGCCCAGCGAGAGCGGTCTTGCTTTCGTCTTGATGACTTTGCTTGGGGCGGTTAGCGCCAGAATGGAAAGCAGCTTGAAGCGGTTGTTTCGATTTTAGTCGATGCACTGACCGCACGACAAATGAAAGCAATAGCAGCCCGATGATGCAGGCGAGTACCGCAACGGCAACGGCAAGTCTTTGGCCTTGCATGCGAACCTTCTCCAATTCGATCAGCATTTCAGATGCGTTCGAATCCTGATCAATTGCGCTCAGAGTATTTTTGGTAATACCTGGGCCTGGGAATAGGACCTGGTTGGTCTGAAACCATTCGCAAGTCAGTCGAGTGTACCACACCAGTATATAACTGCCACTTACACCACAAAACGTATCCTGAGCGGGGACTGCATTTGTTAAGAAATAATTCTTCAACGCATCCATGGTGCTGGTTATCTGTTTTAGCTTATTATTGAGAGCTTGAGATTTTAGTTGGCTCACCAGTCAGGATGCATCGCTAGAGATATATGCTACGTGGGAGGCGGTAAAAACATTAGCGCGCGGGCAAAGAGCAAGAAGGGTATGGTTTACACCAAAATCATCTTGCTCAATCAGAGTTGCGGAGTCGCCAAGTGCATCGGCGACACGCTTCGCCGAAATGAATGGTGTGGCGGGGTCCGCCTCGTTTCCTGTCAATAAAGTCAAACTGAGTTATATGATGTACACATATTCCCAAACAAGACTACCTATCACAAGAATTTGATTCGAAAGCGTTTGGTTGAATGGCCCTGTGAAGCGTTCTACAGCACGAACCGGCCATTGATGGCAATAAAGCCCTGCCTGCTTGTCGTTTAAGATAACATACCCAATGAACAGCAAACATATGTACATACCGTACTCCAAAGCGGACCGACTGTGCACGATAACAATAAGTACCGGGTGCGATCCAGGAGTTTGTAGTAGGTACTCACACATCTGGCTTGTAGTCCGAGTCGTATCCACAAGTGAGTCAAACACAGTCTGCGTAGTTACATTCCCGGCGTCGATAGAATCGGCACAAACCACCGCCTGAAAAGCGTAGTCGGGAGCAGGATCATTCGGGTCGGGAGCATTCTGCCTTCGGGCCAAGTGGTGCGGAGGAGGCTCAGATATCCAACGCTTGTTTGGTACTCCTGCTGCTGGGTTGTCCAAGAAATTGCTCATTTTTCTGAGCTCCTGGGCCAATTGGGGCCAATCGGTTGGACTATACATTCCAAGATATATCGTATCTTCGCTCGTTTGCTATTAACACATTTTTGAACCAAAGGGAACATTCAAAGAACTTACTGCGAACAATCGCAGACGTTAGCTCTGCGTTTGGACCCGCAAATTTCCGGAAATCGTAAGCTCGCTGAATAGTGTAATATCAGTGTTAGCGAATATCTAGGCACCCTGGACTACTTACATCCATAAGTTGATGAACCCCATCACGAATGCTGTCTGCGGACGAGCCCGGTGAGGCAATAGCGCATCCCGCTGGGCCAGCGGCGGCACAAGCCGTAACGAACCCAGTAAAAGCTTCGTCTACAGATTCGACGGTGATGTTCCATATCTACGAGGATTATTTAAGTACCATTTAAACAAACAGGAGTTCTTAAGTCCATACCTCATGACCAGGTCTCGTTGACCAAACGACAGGGTCCACAACACCGTCAAGGACAACACGCCCTACACGATTTGGGAACACTATATCGTGTATTTAGCATCATTATGATACTGCGCATACATCGAAGGATTAGACATACTATTAACCAGATATGCCCCAAGGAGTGTACCATAGCTAGAGTTACCAAGATTAGCTGATTTAAATACTACTCGGCTGACACCTGACTCACGATAACCCCCAGAAATTGACCGTCTTGTTTGGACCTTCCAGGTAGTCGTTCATTGCGAGTAAGTCGCGTACCACAGCTACGCTGCCGACATACTGATAAGTATTCGGACTGAACTTCAAACATTGCTCGCCAAGCTGCTTGAGTAGCACGTCAACTTCAGGGACCTGGGCGTTGAATGCAGCTAAATCTCCTGGATCAGTGAAGTTCCCCCTAGCCTCGAGACCAGCTCGAGGGATAGTTCCCTGCCAGAACGCATTCTCCTCAGTGCCAGTCCTGAAACAATCTGCCCGCGGATTAGTGAGACCAACGCCACGCGGATCCCAACCTGCACGTTTGTAGAGTCCCGTAAGTCGATCTAAGGGCTGGACAAACAGCCCAGGTGACTTACTGACAACGTCATACTGGCCGCCAGCAGCCTGCATAATCTCCTGCCCACCGCCAAACATAAAATCGACGCCGCTAACACCTGGAGTCATTTGATAAGTATCGGATCAACACTCTCAAATAGTGAGGGTATTATCACCTGGACCTCCCGGGTTCACGAACAGCGTCCCGAGCTTTGGTTGCTGAGTAGCTTGGAGTCGAACTACCGCAAGCGATGCCTTTCCAACGGTATCATTCTGATAGTCCAGCGGAACCTCGAATCGTCCACATTCAAAGGTGTTATTTTCGCCGCACCTCTGAAAGTTAAGTTATACCTTGGGAACGCTCAGCAAACCTATGATAGTTGTGCGATAGAGGGAAAGAGTTGGCGTAGACGACTGTGGCGAAACCAGCGCCGAAGACTACTAGACCAGCAACATACATCGTCGATTGATGCTTAAAACTTGGGTAAGAGCCCACAAGGTTATATGCGATTTGTGAGGTCTGTGATAACAACATTTGAGCTCTCGCTTACCCCGCCGAATAATCGCTGTGGAGTGCATATACATAGACTTTATCGCCAGGCTCTCAAATCACGTAACTTCCTATATAGCTACCGAGACTATCGAATTTGTTTGGCCATATTTGAGTCATTTAGTTAGTCTTTTGCTTCCGTTGACTGGAGACATGGTGACTATGACGCTGTTCTATAGAAAAACGACAATAATAGAGTCCCCAATCCATAACTCTCAGCACGAAGTTATAAATGTTTGCGAGTTTGAATGCTTTGATCATTGGCAAAGATATGATATCTGCTCTGTTTCAGCGTGTCTGATTCTTTGCCATCGTTTAACTTGTCTTACGCCAAATTGTCCCCCGCAGTCTGTATGAGACTACCGGACCGGATCTAAGTGGCAGAATACGCATATTATGAGTCCTCAAATCGATCGAACGTGCGTTTTGGTGTGATAGTCTGAATAAAGCCGGTGATACAATTCGAAGTGCGTTATTTGTTGCACTGACCTAAACAAACGTTCGAAGTGGTAGATTATTTATGACGCGGAAATATCCTGTCATGGTTAGACATTAGTCTACTATGAGTCTCGAAGCGAAGATGTACACACTTCGGCCGCTTACTTTCCCCACCTGTAAGCGTCTAAAAGCTTGGTTTGTTGTTGCTGCGCGGCGCTTATCAATCCGTGGTACGAGCGTGACGTAAACTGACCGGCTTTACTTATTTATTCGTCTAGCGTTTTGACTTGCCTCCTAGTGCCACTATTGCGGTATTATGACTAATTGACGCTAGTCGTACGTCTCTGCTCACCGTAGCTCGGCGAATCCTATCTCCGGCTGCGACCGCGGCAGATTTGACTCGAGAAGAATAAGGAGCGCCCAATCAAGCCGGCCGCGTGGCCGCGTGGCAATCAACCCTTCTTGTGGTGGTGCGCCACTCACAGTATAAGTAAGACCACTGCCCTTGTTCTGTCCTTGGATCAATATCCTATCGCCGCCTAACCTGGCTTGTTTTGAGGCTCAAGTCCGGGTGGAATGTGTGATTCCGGTTCCGACAGTAGCACTGAGTACAGCTTCGACGGGCTTGGAATGGTTACTGCGACTTATAATAGTCCTATCGCTCGAGCTTGGGCTCCACCGATTGAACCGGCCTCCACGAGTGGACCGTCAGCAATTCCTCTCGCCGAGGAGATCGACCCCAACGCTCTCTTTACACAAAACAAGCAAATTTGGTATGACATACGCCCTTTTAGCTTAACGAAAAATTAACCTGAATCTCCGTTGAATGTCGCTAGGGACAAGCGAACTGTAGGAAACTGGATCACTCGACCGTCCAAACCCCAATGGGCGCAAACGCAGGGATCAGGCAGGCTCATATTCCAAGCTTACGAGCGGACTTATGGGTCCTTTGGACCAAGTTAGTGCACCTCGCTGGTCAATAGTACTCTCATCTCAACTAAAAACATCCAGGCTCCGACGATCACACCTGGATCATTATACGGAGCAAACCTTTACTCGAGTTGCTTCGGTACGCACCTTTAACTATTTTTGTAGCTACGCTAATTATCCATGTAGATCGGAAGAGATACTCAAAGGCTTAGACGGCCTCGATCAGGACCCCCCAGGGCTCGATGCGCGACATATTTTCCTTCGCCTTACCAAATTAAAGCAGCGTGTCGTCGAGTTGAAGGAGATAGCACCTATAGAGAGCAAAACGGCAGCGTTCCCTATCGAACCAGTCAAGCTTTCAATAGCTCAGGTGCCTCCCGTACCAAATCCCGTTGAACCACGGCCATCTTTTAGCCAACGGAGCTGGTTGTCTGCGTTGACGTCGTGGGTCCCATATTTCGGTAACTCGCCTCCCCTTGCGCCAATCGTCATCGGAAATGTAAGTGCATTGATGATCTGAACCCACGCCAAACTTATAGTCTAGCAATTAGCCTCAACCATTGATCCAACCCACGTTGCCGCCACTCTCCGTACCACAACAATTGTCTGAACTCCTGAACTTCGTCGAGAATCACTATGCCGAACTTCGTGAACAACTCAACAGACTCGAAGCAGACGGGCATTTGCCATATCATCTCCTTTGGACGATTTGTACACCGGACTCCATCATCGAAGGGAGAGACGAGGCGACCGAGAAGCCAACTGGAGTACGAGTTGAGACTTGGGATTACGGAACTAAGTGAGTGTGTATTCGATCGGTTGCATGAGTGTACTAAAATGCGGCTCTATTCGAAAACAGAGGCGAAGTATTTACGCTACATGGGACTACATATTGCTGGGACAGCAAGATGTTCAAATCTAACATCGGGACAGTTGAGATAGCACGATACAAGGTCAGTTTGGTTGATGAGAACCCTATTGATACATTTTTTACGACCATTTACCTGGGATCACAGGGCCTGGTCAAAACTAAGCAACTTCCTATACAACCGCTTTCGGCCGAGCTTCGCGCTAGGCTTATTGGTGGGCAAAACCTAGCCTAGTATCGATATTGCCCCGCTAACCTCACGATTACAGAGCGTGGTAAGCTATACAAGAAGGTAGGCCATTCTAATCATATCCTCTATCAAAATAGCTTGAACTTCAAGTCGCATTCAGTTTGCTGGAGTTTTACATCTTCGATACAACTCGTTTATATACGTTTACGATCGAAAACATAAAACCTACTTCAAACTTCAGGTCTGTTTTGACAAAATCTTGTTGATGTTCCATTTACCCGATTGATTCCTCGGCTAGGCCCATGGAAGGGTAATGCTCGACACTGGTGGGTTCGACCGGTTCGGCTCAAACAGTACAAACCGATACCTGTGAGAAACATCATTCTCGTTCCGCTCCCTGGGCTCTCGTTACTGAGGCACTTTTGCGACATAGGATGGACGAATACGTCTATCCTAATCTACGGGGTACTAACAAGAAGCCAACTGGGTTTCCTGAACAGTTCGACATCAATTTTGACTTTTCAGATGATGTACTCTGCCTCATGCCACCTGCCCACCTTGGATACTCGTTCTCGGCCAAGCTATGGGGTCGGATAAGCGTAGACGACCTATCGGGGATTGCCTTCAATGAGAATGCATTTGACCGACTCGTACTCTCAGACGATTACAAGGACATAATCAAAGCCCAGGTTGAAACCTTCTCCAAGCGAGGGGATGAGCTCGTATCTGATCTTGTGGAGAACAAGGGTGGTGGAATGGTTATGGTCTTACATGGAAAGCCTGGTGAGTCATATCGTGTCTCGACAATCGCATGCGCGCATCCTAAAAGGTTTTTTTAGGTACAGGAAAGGTGAACAAAAATACTGTTTGTAAATCCTGGTCTGGATGGTCTAACATAGGAGCCGCATTCCAGACACTGACGGCAGAAGCTATCTCAGAGCATCTCAAGGTAGCACGCTGTCGATATATGCTTACACGCATCGACTTATATGGTTTCACTATCCACAGTGCCCGCTCTATATGGTGTCTTCAGGAGAACTGGGTCAATACGCCGATGCTCTCGAGAGTCAGCTGCGCGATATCATGACGGTGCGTTAGTTTCCTCGAGGTTACCGTGGACTGTTTCAAATCAAAACCTAGATGTCCGCGTCGTGGAACGCAATTGTTCTCATTGATGAGGTGAGTCTAGAGTGCCGAGTATTCTGAATTTGATTAACTGGGTTTAGGCGGATGTGTTTCTAGAAGCCCGCGATCACTTTGACTCTAGTCGAAATAGTAAAGTTAGCGTTTTTCTTCGGTTGCTGGAGTATCACACAGGAGGTGAGCTTAAGGGGGACCGCGCATATATCCGTTTATTAATCCGTTTTTCTCCTCCAAGTGCTAATCCTGACCAGTAATCGAATCCGATCGTTCGATAGGGCCTTTGTATCGTAAGTTCTTTCAGTTCTTGCAAGAACGCCTCGTTCCGACGCCAACTTCTAGGCGCTTCACCATCGCACTCCACTATCCTGACCTCGAGCAAGAATCACGTCTTCGCATATGGAGAGAGGTTCGTGTACTACCCGCCACACGCGTTGTTCTGAGCTCAACTCTATCACAGTTTCTCAGTCGCGCTCGAGTTGAAATTGGCGCTCCAGGTGCGACTCAACCGTCCGGGCCAAACTACATTTCGCATCAGGATATAACGAGGCTTTCAAAGAAGCCGATGAATGGACGGGTCATCAAGCAACTTATTCGGGGCGCGCAGGCGATTGCAATCGCTAAACAAGAGCCGTTTGGGATGATGCAGGTAAGCTACTAATTCGACTTGCAGAACATCTTCTGCTCACTTGGTGTATCCCCGTACACAGCTTGAGAAGGTCATTGGAATTACGGAAAAGTTTGAGTCGGACTGGAAAGAGCTGGCGTTCGAAGACGACTTAGACGGCGATAACTCAGCCAAAAAAGACCGAGAGCGTTCCATGTACTCGTAATTACAGGAGATACTCAAAGGAGCATTATTGTCCGACTGTTTTAGCGGAGAACTTTTGCTAATCAACTACAGCAATCAAATATGATTATGATGAGGATAATAGTGTGTTGGAAGCCCTTATCAATAGGTCGTTCAAGATAGGCAAATCCCAAGCCCAATTCTAAACTCCAGGGTTTTCGTAGGACTTTTAGGATTCGAATCATCGTAAGCCACCCCAGTCTTTCGGAAAGGAGGCCTGGCTGGTAACCAATCAATGTAAAATCAATCTTACAAGTAAGTTACGGGGTGTGAAAGAGAGCATGAGGAAGGGGTGCCTGGAGCCCCAAGGTTGAAAAGTCGAGTCAGGCTGAGCTAAGCGGCGCCAGGAGAGAGGCAGCGCTACTTTCGAAACTGATTGCAAGGGGCATGAGGACTTCGCGCGGACAAGGATTATAACCAACATGCATAAGTCTATCGCTATATGGCAATTCACTGGATGATTTCCCGTAACGGCTAAGGCTAGACTAGGCTAATCTAGATCGTTCTAAAGTCTGGATGATGTCATTATATATTAATGACTGATCACTTCACAATTTAATCGCTCCACTTTAGAAACATCTAGTTTAGTTTAGTCTAGCCCTTAGCCGTTACGGGAAATCATCCACTGATCATACCTCGATCATCAATGCCAAGCCTCATTTATGCTCGCCCCCTCGATCAGACTCCACAGCGCCTAATAGTACGATGCACGCACCTCGAGTAACACTCCACATTTAGATTACACTTTTCGATCTATGAGATTTTGACGCTCTACCTAAACAACGACTTTCTCATTTGACCATTCATCACGAACTTGGGACTAAGTAAGAGAGTGTAACTGGGTTTAAGGACGGCAATGAAGTTGCTTAAAACTTGGCGCTTTATCAACAAAACTTATGTGTCAATGCAACCATTCAGGCCTAGTTCACCACCGCGAAGCGTGCAATGCCCGTTTCATCCTGATGGAGTTGGCCACCCTAAAGGCAAAACGTATTTACGAACTTAATACACCACCTTAAGGTTTTCTTAAATGATTTTAGTCCCCC
This sequence comes from Ceratobasidium sp. 395, assembly GCA_019616345.1. Lineage (NCBI taxonomy): Eukaryota > Fungi > Basidiomycota > Agaricomycetes > Cantharellales > Ceratobasidiaceae > Ceratobasidium > Ceratobasidium sp. 395. Next base: position 16,626 of record WSTH01000348.1, read on the forward strand.
AGCACGGTTTATTGACCTAATATGTTGTTTTTGAATGCTTTCAATAACTTATGCCTCGGAGCTCCACTTTAACAACACTTTTAAGTGGGCCCCGTTTGGCTGATCGTTTAGTCAAGCTTGGAGAGTCTAGTACACGCCTTCGACCCTGAACTAATAGATAAAGGTGAGAAGAAGAGATGGTAGGGTCATTTGTTATACTAGCCGGGAGCTCCTATGACTTGGCGTGCTCGATGCCATCAGAACTTATCATTTTTTGGAGTACTGCGATATGTAAACGTTAACCTTAGTTTTGATTCAAGAGTCAGGCCAACACACTAGGCTATTGTGATATAGATCTGCATGTAAACAACGAGGCGTCTCTTTGTCGCAAGTTCCGGGCGCTTAGTAGCCTAAGAAGACCTTACGTGGATAGAAGTCATGAGTGTGATAGGCTGCGTAGCCACGCCCCGAGTCAACCAAGTTTGATTGCTGTATGTGTTGGCGCTAGAAGTCCTTCTAGGTTTTGAGTGTACCGCGAAGCCAATCCACCCAAGATGTGGGTCAGACAACACGCTTGCATCGTGAAAGGTGTGTATATGCGGCGCCAAACCCGTGCTACAAGGAAGGTTGTATAAATACATGCCTTCCTTTGCGAGAACTATAGTCCTACGCCCTCAGCCCCCTTGTCAGCCATACCACTGAGAGCTAATCTTCTCCACGCTACTCGTATTTGAAGCCTCCAGCCTATTATGAGACTGCTCGAATATCCAGTAAGCCATCCGTATCCCAAGCGGTGGAGGTTTACCATTGCCGTGACCGTCCTTATGATAATTCTGCTACCTTTTCTTGTGCTAATAAATAGTAAGTTACGATGCTCGGTGACAAGCTTCAGTCTATTTATCGGTGTGCAGTTTACACAACAGGATATGAGCTAGTTCCTACACTCCGCCCAACCTTTCACGCTAATGACACAGTCCCGTACTGGATGAACCTTCCACGCCTCCCGCGCCTCTTACGCCGTAAACCTCCCCCGTGCGAGCCCAAAGATTTTGGTCGCGGAGATAGTATTCGCGTGACGCCCTCCCTCTTCGAGTACAAGGTTCTTAGCGCCTGGAAGAATCTAACCGCCCTGGATCCTCAAGACGAAAGTCGAATCGAGTATCAGAGGGCTTCTTTTAACAGCTGCTCTGTATATGGTACTCGGTTTGAACATAGCTTTGTAGATTGGACACAGAAAGTGACCGTGAGTATCCGGCTTGACTTAGTGTGGAACAAAGTTAAAGTGATGAAATTTTCTCAGACCGCCATCTCCTGCCTTCAACCTGAAGTCAATGCCTTTTTAGAAACAACCGTCACGTTTGCCGATGATATAAGCAAGGATGTCGTGGGCCAATATTACGGCGCATTTATGCCTCTATTCTCATTTCTCGACGCAGAATCTCGAAACTATCGCAAAGCTGTGTTTGCAGTTTTTGATCTCATGTCAACCGACTCTCTCATGATTGTGGCTGGCCAACATCTTCCATCACCTATTCTCTCTTTCAGCACTAGTCTCGATCTGAGGGACAACACGCGCACTACTTACATTGCATACCTAAACGGCACCGTAGCACCTTACTATAATGCTTCAATGGGTCCAGCCGAAATATATAGGGACACAGTCTACAATTTGGTTCAGGCTGTTGTCCATGCTGTTCATCTTGATCTAGGGAATGCACGACCACGTAACATTTTCCTCGACCCATCAGCGGTGAAAGACACATTTGTCCCTAATTTACCTCCGCCAGGGATCATCCCGACGCAATGGGTTCGAGATTCGGAGTCATTCTACTTTGGGTCGCTGGTTTCGCCGTACCGAACTTGGGCTGAGGCGGTCATTGCAGGACAGCCACCAAATCTCACCCTTGGAGAGTTACAAGGCTTACCCTCTGACTCGGAAATCGTATCCAATTATTTGTGTCCAAGCTACCAGACTAAACCAATGGGGACATTCTTAGCAAGTATATTTGTTGGAACAGCGACAATGTATTTATCGGTCTGGGCTGTGTGGTGCTTGGTGGCAAATTTTGTCGCAAAGAAGATGCGGGGTCCTTGTAAGTCTTTTTTTTTTTTACCTCTAGAACGAATCTGACCACAGCTGCTCAATACCAGGCCCAGGCTGCACTTTCGGCGGAGCCACAGAGCATTCAGATCACTGCAAACATTCTCCCCAATCGGCTCATTCACGACCAGCATCCGGGTCGACTGAGTCAGAAACTCATAACGATGAAGCGAACACCCAAGCACTGCCCAAGAAGTCATAGCTAGTGTTGGGAGAATTCTGGGTTAAAGATCGATTTATTTATTAACTGGGCGTCTGGCTTGAAATTCCGTAACTCCTGACTACGATCGAGTGTACTAGCATAGCAGTGGTTTTCTTCTAAAGATTTATGATGCGTTTTGCAAGTTATCTCCAAATTCTTGCATGTATAAGGCTCACCATCGCGAGAGCTGTTATATATACACAGGAGCTTTGGACCTACACGTTCAATGTGGCTCGAATACTCGTGGGAACCACTGGAGCCAACCGCAAACCCGTGAAGAATCTCGAGGGCGTGACGGTCCCAGCGGAAAGGGGCCCATGACTTGGTAAGATCGGATCAGCCACATAGCCACATCACAGAATAGACAAACAATGATAAACGTCCGATACAAACAAATGGATATTATCCGAAAAGCGACTAATCAAATGCTTAATCCCACCGCCAACCAAACTAGATAAACAAAAAAAAAGCCACTAAAATCAAGCCCACGGATTCCCACCCAAACTACTCTCGCTCGCACCAAACGTATTCGTAGTGACAATCGCATGCGGTGGAGGGGTCACTGCACGCGCAACAGTCACCTCGGTGGTTTCGGCCTCCGACATCTCGGGTCCTCCACCGTGTTTATCGTCCGTCTCGTCTTCTGATCGTTCTAGCTGTTCGCTGCTACTGCTTACATCTTGAACCCGGATCTTGGTCTGGTCGACTGATCCACCGCGCTGTTCATGTTCCTCCACAGACACCTAGATAGACCCCTAAGTCCATGATTCATAGCCCGGAATATGTTGAACTCACCTCGACGTCCCTCCCATCATCCAACACATACCCCCGTCTATACACCTTCTTCCCTCCAGGCCTCAACGCCGGATCACCCTTTCGTCGATCCCAAGTCGCCCGCGCCTCAGCCGCGTCCGGATCCTCAACCACCAAATCGACAGCGTCGGGCGGGAGCGGCTTCTTCCCGCCCGGCGCGGGACTCATTCGAGCAGTCGGTGTATGCGCAGCCGACCTTCCTGTTGGTGTGTTTATCGCCGAGCTTATGTTCGATCGAGAGTTTCGAGGAGGTTCAGGTCGGAGGCGTGCTTCGGTGCCTGAACCGGAGCTCGATCCCCCGGCCTTGGACTTGGATTTCGACTTGGTCCACTTCATGTCAACCCCCGCGACGCGCATGTTCGGCTGTTTCCCATCTCGCATATCGATATCCACAGGTCGGCCCGGTCGCGCCTCGACCGTTCCGTCCGAATCCGAGTCCTTTCGTTTACGAGACTTGACAGACTCCCCGTCCGAGGGTTCAGCCCATTTCCCATACACACCCCTCGGCCCACCCGCGTCCGTCGCGCCGTACCCTTTAGTCCGGGGCGCAACGACCACACCACCAAGTCTCGGATCAAACGCCGCAGCGCGCTGATCCCTCAGAATCCCCTCTTCAGCGTCCCAAACGCGCGCACGAGCAGCCTCGCTCGAACAATCGATCACTGGATAGTTATAATCGCCAAACACGAGCTTGCGCGCATCGTCGTACATCGCATCTTCGCGCTTGCTCTTTCGGAACCGGACGATCGCCAAACTGTGTTGAGACTCGAACTGGACGTCAAACGCGCCGGGAACCGTAAAGTGGTTCGCGTCGTCCGAATCAGACGAGGACGATTCCGAGTGGACGACTTCGGCGGCTTGGTCCTGCGTGAGCGGGGCGTACCCTCGATCTTCATGATATCGTTCCTCCAACGCACGCCGAGCTTTAGCAATAGGTCCCACAACAGGCGCAGCATCATCCGCAGGCATAGGCAACCAATATTTCTTCCTCCCACCCGCCGCGTATCGTAACCCAGCTCGAATTCTACGATCCCGTCCGGTCCCCTGGTGCATCCCTCCTTCAGCAGGTTCATAGGCTTTGTACGTGACATCTCCGTGCAACGTCGTACGGGCGTCGACTACGACGTCGAGCAGACCAAACGCATCGCGGAGTGCGTGGAGAAAGGGCATGCGTGCGACGTGGTGGACGGATGAATCGGTAAAGTCTGAGGTGGAAAAGGCGAACGAGTGGGCGATGGCGAAGAGGGGCATTTCGTAGCAGATGAGGGTGTCGGTGATGGCGAGGGAGATGTGTTCGACGTCGGTATATGGTCCAACTATGATACTATGTGAGATAGATACGGAATTGAGTGTAAGAATTAGAACGTACGACGTTTGATAAACCCAACGGAAACCAAAAACGATATGGTGATAGATTGCCAAAACGAGAAGAACAGAATTCCCTTGACGCAAAGGAACTTGGGCATAGGCCTACAAAAATAACCTCAACACCTCCCCCGCCGACCAAAGAAAAAAAAACTCACCGAAAAGGCTTCAAATCCGCATTAACACACACCCAAAACATCGCGAGACAATACAAACTCAAACAGATCGAAGTATTGTAAACGATACTGACATACAAATACCCAGCGTCGACCCTAAACGAACCCTCTCTGTACTTGCCAAACGCCTTGAGCAAGAGCGTTAGAGCGGCTAGTATAGGCTTGACTTGGACATACTCTACAAAAGATAAAATAAATATCGGGTAGAAGTTAGCCGGTTGATGAGGTCACTATGATCCGGTCACGAGACAGGATAAGAGATAAATAATACTAACGCAGAATGCCACGCCGCAGGAAGAGAAAGGTAAATGGATCCGAGGCGTCGAGGTCTCGTTTAAACAAGCTGACGGGGAACGCGTGTTGCTTTGGTTCGCGGCCGTAGAGGAGGATGAGGAGCGAGCGCTCGCCGCCTAGGTATATAAGCAACAGGTGGAAGAAACAGTAGATGACAAAGGCCTAGGGCAACACGATAAGCTTTAAATTTAACAGATATTATTTGACTTGCCTCGTATACATCTCGTATGACGTCGATGATCACACCAGCCTCCAGCGAGAACAGGGATATGTACGACGAGATACCGTATAACGGAACCATGACCATAATTCGAATAACCATCCTACTCGACTCATTTAGCTACATCCACATACACTCGTACAAACTTACCTCTGCAAAGCCGGCTTCCTATAATTCTTCAAATGCGAACATATCGACCAAGTCGATACAACCGTCGCCACCGCAGTCGCAACTCCCGCGGTTAATAACACAGTAAACGAGAGACCAGAGCCAGAGCCGCCTTCCAGAGCGGTAGAGTCCGACATGATATGTCGGATTGTGAAGGGGAATACCAGACAATAGTGGCGATGATGGTGGTCGAGTCCGAGTGCAACCAATTGGGTTTCGTCAGCGCAAATCATCAACGGTCAAGCGCCGAGTGATCGACCATGACCTCATTCCATGACAATAACGACCTGATTAGAATGCGATTTTAAATACAATAATGTAAAAATACAAAGTAATGTACGTTGGCAAAGCATGATTAATGAACGCGTAAGTCTACGTCGTGGTTCGCTCCACAAACCGAAAATCCCAATACCCATTAACCCCAAGTTTCATAATCCCGAATTACGGGTTGATCCGTTGTTGCATAATTTTATCCGTCAACGACCACAAGTCTCTAGCGAGTTGTTTGTCCTGAGCTATCGCCGCTGGAGCCGTCACTTTCCCCACAGGAGTCAAGAATTGGCCCTTGAACCGTTTAGGATTGGCTCTGACGGTCGGATTCGATGCTGCGTAGACACTGTTTCGTGCCCCGCCCGCTTCGTCTATGAAGAACAGTTTGACCAGGATAGAAGAGATCACGCCAAAAATGGGCATTTTCGAGGTTGCTACCTTGGCCGCATCTGCAGATAACCATTAAAACCTCGTAACCAAAGAACAATACACTAAACTCACCCGTCGCAACATACCCAGGATGCAGCGACAACGAAATAATATCCGAGCCCTCATCATCCAACCGGCGCTGCAGCTCTCTCGTAAACAAAATATTCGCAAGCTTCGTTCGACCTACAAAAAAACCAACATTACCATCCCAAGCCAAACCACCGCCCAAATTTAGACTCACTATACCGCGTCAGGATATGCGACCACGTGTCGGGTTTCTTGGCCGGAAAAGGCTTGCTCAGATCAGAAGGGTCCGCGAAGGATATCTGGGTACCCTTTCCCCACATGTTATGCACCGTTGACGCGACCTACATAAGGGTGCATAGATGATCAGTTTGGATACACTCCTTTGTGTGAGGACTCAATTGACGCACATTGACTATTCGGACGTCGGTCTCGTTGAGAGCGCTTGTTTTTTTCATCAACGGTAGTAACGTCGTCGTGAGGACGAAATGGCCGACATGGCTACGAGGGAGAGAGAACGATTAGCTGAATGTTTATGTCGAGGACACCAAGGCTTACTTGGTCGCAAACATCGTCTCGATCCCGTCCTCGTTGATTTCAAACGTGGCGTCGCCTCTACCCACGGAAAATACCAATCAGCACAAGAACATCTCCGGCCAGAACGGAGAGCGAACTCACAAGCACGCATTATTCACTACAACCAGAACCAAAAATCAGCTCCAAAAATAGAACCCTAATAAATCAAACAAATAAATAACGCACCAAGAACATCCAACCGATCTTCCATCCCCAAAAACGCCTCCGCACTCTCTCTCGCCCGTGCAATCGTGCTCAAATCCAACGGGAACCATCTTAACCTGCCCGCACCCGTAACCTGATCACGTATCCGCGCCATCGCGTCCTCGGCATTCTTCTCGCTCCTCGCACCAAGGTAAACCGTCCCGCCGAGCTTGTACAGCTGTTTCGCAGTTTCGAATCCAATTCCACGACTAAAGCGGAGTATAAGGTAAGAATTGTGGAGAGAGAGCTTGGTAACGATAGAGCGAGCGGAGAAAGTAACTCAAGAAAAACGTACTTGGCGCCGGTTACTAGGAAGACTTTTCCTGACAAGTTTGGTTGCGCCGTAGAACCTCCGCTGGAGAACATCGAGCCCATGGCGGCAGAAGTAATTAGACGCTAGAGAAGAGCGGAGGAGGGGGATGAGGGAGGTGTGGGAGGTGATGACTGGAGAGAATAAAGGGCCCAGCAGTGATTGGCACTTTCAGGTCTATAGTCACGTGGCTCGTGGTTCGCATCGTACCATCGACCCATTCGCACGAATAATTCAGCGGGACTTTTTTGGTAAAGACTCCGAGAATCGTCATCCTCGATCAAACCACTCCACCTCGTGTGGGGTTAAATTATGGGACTATCGTACGTGGCTAAGATTAGCAGCCAGTTAGAATCCGTTGGAGCGACTGATATATCCGTTTTGGGTCAACAGATGGGCTTCGCAAACAAGTGCTGGCACTCTCGATCGATGTTCGACCTGTGAACCCGCGAAACGCGTGCGAATCGTGTCTCGTGCGGGGTGTTGTATTGCATGACATACTCGTAAGAGTTGTGATTTCGCGATACGCGTCGGCAAGCTTAATTTGCTCGGCCCGGCAGTTTGCTGATGTCTGAAAGTACCTGTTTTCATAGCATACATATTTATAATTTATAGTAACCCCTCGTTGAGACTAATGACATCAATAGCTGAAGCATATCGTAGTTCAAACTTCTAGCGGCAGTCTGAAAAATAGAGCCGATAGGCGAATACCACTACTCTGTCCCGGATCTAGGCCCTTCTCTCTTTAAAATCCGAAGCAAGAACTGAGCCGCCTCATAAACAGTCAAAAATATTAATGTGATACAACCTAAGAAGAGCTAAACTCTCTTCGAGAGCGCATATACTGACATCGACATACAGATAGAACCCGAGTGTATGGTGGAAGCGGAAGAATGCAGATTCGCGTCATGGCCAGGATGTTGCCTACGCGGCACGCTTGGCTTATTGCTGAGCGAATATGAGTGGTTTTGCACCATTTGGGAGGATCCGGTCTATCGACGAATGGGCACTGGCTCATAGCCGCGCGAAACGACTATACATGATTGCTATGAACTCAAGGCGGAGTAAGAAACAAGACTGATTGGACCACTACCATCTACAGAACTCATAATCGCACCTGAATTTACGACTGGTGAGCACGTAATCGCCGCGAAGTTTACCGAAAGAACTCTTATGGGCCTAACTTACGTTGGTCAAGATACCACGTGATCGAACCTCACCTGCTGCACGACCACATCGCTTGCGAGGTGGTTACCTAATAACTTGATCCCTAAAGCCATACCTTCCTCGTGCTCCTAGAACGCCTAGCGTAGACATGGCACATACTTTGCTTTGGCCAACCAAGGAGCCCTTCAGTCCGATTGGAAGTCTCCCAGCTGTTTCTCTTGTTCAAGATCTCTCGCCTGAGCAGCCGGCCGACATCTTACTGCTCGGATGTGGAGACCCCCGGAACATCTTGTATACGCTTTTCTCCGATGTGGTTACGCCAGCGGGTGAGTGAGCGAGCCTACGGTCATAGCTTAAACATCCATATTTCTTTATTTACTTGAATTTTCGGCAAGGTCCTCGAAAGTTGGATATAACTTGCTGTGACCTCGAGCCTGCTATTCTCGGTAAGCGGTATGGCAAGCATATACTAGCTAGTGCTGATATTGTTTAGCTCGAAACATTCTACTTTTCACCCTGCTTGAAGATAATCAACCGATTGATCAAATTTGGGATATCTTCTACCACTTCAAAATCGGTAATCAAGCTTCGGCTACCCTTACTCGCCAGAGTCAACACTTGTACAACATCGCGAAAGACATTGAAACATGGCAGAAATCTTTGTACGGCTCGTTCATCAAGCTTGTAGATACACGCACCCTAGCCCAGCTTCGTGAATATTGGAAAAGCTATGCGGATTTTCCGGACCTCCCAACTGACCGTTTGGACAGGTTGCTCCAGGAACAGATCAATACTTCTGAATCTGCTCTAAAACAGAACAGTCTTGGTATGAAGGCTAGTCTCTCGGCTGGCATGCTCTGGGCGCAGGTTGCTATGCCGGTAAACAAACTGTTCAAACGATACTGGCAAACGGGGACCATCTTTGATCAGGATGGTGACGTTCAAGTCGCAACCGTACTTAACCCAACTTTTATTTACTCAGCTGCGGGGGAAACATTTGATCTCAATAGCAACACATTTCCACACGGGTTTCACCTTGGCTCAGCCGTAGCGCCTATCCACTCAGATTCGTCGGTGACTGTTGCTCCTAAGGTGGAGACCGCTATTGTTGACACGATGATGCAGCAGTTTAAGGCATGGGCTGATGCGTTCCGTGCTGCACGAGCGGCTGAAGTGATCACTCTTCGGTTCTACTCTGGTGAAGCGCTTGCATTCTGCCGTGCACTGGACCGATTTGCCTCCACGAGCAACCCAGTGACTGGCGTGTTTGTGTCTCAATGGTGTGCGTCTCAGATTCATTTTGATGCTCCAAACACCGGGACGTTTCCTGCTCCTGTCGCGTTCGATGTTATCGACACGTCCACCCTCACTGATTCTCTCGATATACTCAACTTGCTCATTGCTGCGCGGCCTATCCTGAAAGACTCTACTAGCCCTCAGTCGATTCTGTATACCGCAACCGATTTGTCAGACGATGAACAGGATATTATTAGACCAGTGCTTGACCGTCTTTACACCAATATCCCAACTTTCTCCTTGTTGCTTAAGCTGGCTCCTCGTGACTATCTGTCTGGTTTTACAACACGCTCCCACGTCCATGAGAAATTATGTAGCGATCACGTCAAGACATTCTACGAACGCATCGCTTGGGTCGACCCCTCAGGTGGTGATGCTCACGCGAGCCAACAAAACATCGCCGTTTCGTTTGATGCCAAGCAGCTTGCCCATGTTATGTTTGGGATATACGAAGGGATGTTTGCGAGAGAACAAACGATGGTTAGGCTGATGGGCGACCGCAAGATCTCTTTGGAGTTACCCTTTCATTATATTCGGGAGACTATGGCCTTGCTGTTGCAACTCCTGAAACGACGTGTCCATCTAAAGAATGGAGACTGGGATGTATTTGGGGATAAATTCATTGAGCTCATAGAACGAGATCGCAACGAAATCATCGGGCCGCTGTACTATCAAGATATTTGTTTGCAACTTCATCTTTACTCTGTGCATACTGTGGGCTCGCTCAAGCCCGACTGGAGAGTCGACTTCTCACCTCCCTCGCCTTCTGATATCTTTAAAGACTGGCCAAAAGTCCCTCCTGTGCTTTGTGTTGTGTTCACTGTTCCTCGCAAAGAGCTCCAGATACTCCTTGAGAACCAAGACAAGACTGGTATACCCACGCTAGAGTGCCACCTGACCGCTCGCGACTTCCATCCCTATGCTTATTCGTCTATTCACGCTATTTGGGGAAAATGCGGTATATTCGGAGAACCTGAAACTGTCACTTTAGAGGAGGACAAGGAGGGCTTTGCGGGCAAGTCAGATCTAGTGGTGATGTTTTGGGCCTCGTCTCGCATCCTAGAATTCAAGGGCACGATTGTTTCTCTA